>WBMZ01013032.1:0-228312 GCA_013400975.1 Atrichornis clamosus
GGGCGCTGGGGCGGCGCTGCGGGGAGCGGGCGGCGGCAGCGCTGTGCCGCTGCACGCAGGGCCCGACCTGTGCGCGCTTCGTGCTCCTGCAGGAAATACGTGAGGACGCCCTTGTGCGCGGTGAGCCAGCGCACGGAGAAGCTGGTGCCGGTGGGAGCTGCCAAGAGAGAGAAAGAGCAGCTCTACTAGACCCGGGGCAAGCAAAGCAGCCTTCACCAAAAGACTGATTAAAAAAAGGAAAATGTTCAGTGTTGCTCACACTCTGATGGGACACGTGGTATCGTTATTATACGCAAGATATTCTCTCTTTCATTTCTCGGTAGAACTTCTTTCAGTGGCAGTGTACGGCCAACATTAAAGATTGTTATAGTTTATCTGAAAATCTAAGCTCTGTCTGTTTCAAACCAGCATCCCTCCCCTCCCCTGAGCTTACTCATCCCTTACACACAGGTGAATAGAAATTGGCATATCGCACACAATTCTCATATCCATATCAACAAGAGTTCAGTCTGGAAGAGGTGCAAAGAAGAACCGGGGTGCCAAGGAGAAGAAAGAGACTCACAGGAGTAGCCCACCAAAGAAAGGTCTGTTTAGGCTAGCAAAAATGGGGCTGGAAAGAATTAACAACTCACCATCGGTCAGTTAGGGAAGAAAATGCTAGGCAGCAAAAAAGGGACAACTATGGTGTGCAAAGGATGACGTTAGTGCAGAACAACTGGATATGAACTTTCTATAAATTCATTTAGGATTCAGCTTAACAAAACTTGAAAAAGGATCTTGTTCATCTGAACTTAATTATTTATAACACAGAGCACGCTCAACTTGCAAGAGGAAGTTTACATATATTCTCTCAGGAGGGCCAGGATTCAGTGACCTAGGAAATATTCCTCAGAAAACACAGTCAAATTGCTTAATATGGAACATTAAATGCATCCCTCTCTACAACTACCTGAAAAGAGGTTGTAGGCAGGTGGGGGTCAGCCTCTTCTCCCAGATAACAAGGGACAGGATGAGAAGAAGCAGCCTCAAGTTGCACCAGAGGTTCAGGCTGGACATCAGGAAGTTTTTCCACTGAAAGGGTGGTTAAACACTGGAACAGACTGCCCAGGGAGATGGTGGGGTCACCATCCCTGGAAGTGTTCAAGAAATGACTGGATGTGGCACTTAGTGCAATGGTTTAGTTGGTAGGGTGTTTTTTTGTCAAAGACTGGACTCGAAGACCTTGGAGCTCATTTCCAACCTTAATGATTCTATGATTTGCATAATCAATTACTCTAAACTGATGATGGCTCTGCAGAAGAGGAGAGTGGATTTCTTTGGCTTCCCAGTTCCAGAAAAGTTGGAAACTGAAGGTACCAGAGTTGATGCCAAAATATTTCTCAACACAAGGCACACTAGACTTTGACTTTTGGACTCAGAAAGTGAGAATTGTGTGGTACATGGCAGCACACAGAGATTTCAGGAACTGTAATTACTGCAGATCATAAACTATGCCAAATTTGTGGTTATTGCTTACCAAGTGTATCCCAAAGTCCTCAATAAGCCTCTACAAAGGGTTATCCATATGGGTCCCATAAATGAAATTGGTCTTCTTTTCTTAGCAGGTTAATAGATGTTGTTAGAGTGATCACTAGATAAATATTTATTAGCAGTTAAATAAATGGTTCTTTGTTCAAAGAAAAAAAAAAACAAAGCACGCTTTAAAATCATGTTGACTATCTCCATAGCCACAAAGCGGCATTTCATCCAGCATTTCATTGAGGAAGCAAGACTGACACTGTCAGCTGGAGTGCAGATACTACTTTGAACTAAGCACATGATCCCACTTTATTTGCAGTCTCATAGCACTAAAACCGCCTGTGTTCTGTACTGAAGGAACAGTGACTTACTGACACAGATAAAGTTTTACTTTTGAGCAAAGCAGCTCAGTTCTGGTAAGATTCTCACATGGTTGCACTTCCAGATACTGACACCGCAAATTTATAGGAAAAAGTCTAGTCAGACAGCAAGCTCATGTTCAAAACCTGAAAATAAACTATTGAAGCCAAGGCCACGATTTGCCAGAAGTCATTGAAAATTTAGCTACCTCAGGTTGAGAACCTCAGTTTTATAGCACTGATGTCTACAGAAATCTCTTCACCTGCTTCATGTTTAGCTGGAGGACAGTTACCAGTATCATGCATTCTACTGAATCAACTTCAGAACAAGAAAAATTAGGGTGACTCTGGATAGTCTTCCAAATATGCTGTCATCATCACTCTTATACTAACAAGTGCCTGGGATTAAATCCAGTAATATTTAATATTACTGAATTTTTAGTAAGACAATATTGCAGGAAATTAATCCATTTCCTGATGTGACTTTGCCAGGTAGTGGATTAGTTGCATTTCCTGTAGCATCCCCCTTTCCTCTAGTTGGTACTGTTTTCTGATAGCTGCCTCTAGATAGCAGACATTTGCACATACAATTCAAGCCTGTACTGACTTTTAATTTCTATTGCAATGTATTTAGTGAAAGGAGCTTCTGCAAAATCTTTCTCAGCATTGCAGTTTCCCAAGCAAACCTCTGCTGAAATAAAATTTTTGAATGTTCTTACAAAAATTAATTTAACTGAGAACATACCATATAAATTGTCTCTCCAACTTACAGGTTTTGGGGTCATCGCAAGCTCTTCTAAACTTTTCCCATGCACACCTGTTTAGTGCAGAAACAAACAAATAAAAATTCCATATTCCTGAAGAAGGGGTAGTTTCAATACTGATTTTACTAAGGACACCCTGATAGCTTCAGATAACTCCTAAAAGGGATGATGCTGTAGTCAAGGACTTTTAAAAATCATTACAGCTACAGTCTTAATTGTAGTCCTACTGACTTAGCCTTATATAGCCCTATAAATGTAGCCATAATTGTACAGGTCTTTTATAACAAAGCCTGTACATCTGATGACACAGAGCTGGTACTCACAATCTCATCAACTATGAAAATACAAGGGGAAAAAGGGACTCATCTTACAAATCACATCCCTGGATCTCTGAAGCACTCCAGAAAAAAATTGTCCCAGATTTAAAATTATTTAGTACCTTCATCAGTGAACTGGATTACAGAACAGAATATGCTTATTGAATATGTAAGCAACACTAAGCTGGGAAAGACCGAGTTGGAATTCAGAACTTCGCAAATCCATGAAAAAAGCAGGATACAATTCTGAAAACATAAGCACAAATTTCTCTGGTAACACTAATTGCAAGTCAGAGAAGGATAAAATGGCACTAGAAGCTGCAGGAAAAGATCCAGTGGTTGTGACAACCCACAAGCCAGAAATGAGTCAGAGTTATCAATTGACTGCAAAGAGGAGCCCTTAGTAGGGTGTATAAATAGAACCAACCCTGCTCTCTAAAGAATGTGAAATAGACTTTTTATGGCACTGCCAGGGCTACAGCTGAGCACTGTATGGAGTTTTGCATGGGATACACATGGAGAAGCCAGGGAGAGATAAATTCAGTCCAGTGCTCTGGGAAATATGGTCATTGAGGAAGAGATGACTGATTGACAGGTAAGTTTACTCCAAAGCATCGCTCCTCACACTGGAGATGAGAGCCATCGTGCTGGGACGTGCTGTCTGGCCTAGGCTCCGTATCGTGGCTGCAGGGGTTGGTAGCAAGAGCCTGCCTGGGGGGAGGCAGCACAACACGGCAAAGGAAACAAATTCTAACTTGTGAAGATGGGAAAGGGGGGGGGGGGGGTGTGGTGGGGGTGTGTGTGTGTGTGCGCACATGCAGGTGAAAAGCATCAGCAGCAAGGCTTAGTCCAGACTGAGGGGGGGACCTACCTATTTAGATCAGTCAGAAGTGGAAAGTTACCCCTGAGTAGAAGCATACACTACCAGATGCCCTTCATCATCAAAGGTTCTAAAATGTATTTTTCACAGTCTGAGGCCCCCTTAGAGCTAGGACAGGTGGGCACACATTTCAAGGGATCTTTTATTTGCTATTATTCTCTTCAATACTACCCTACAAGTTTGGTAGTGTGCTTTTCAGCTCTGTTATGGACTGTTACAAAGGCCTCAAACTGTTAGCATGGATCTAGGCAGCAGTTCAAAGAAGCAGTTCCCATTTTAATACATTGCAGCTCATTATTAGCTTTCATTTTTGTTCTAAGAGACAGATTTCATACTTCATGACAGTGCTAACAAAGCAAAATGTTCCTCTTTCTCCATAGATAAATTTAGGAGACACATATGCTTCATAAAAGCTCCAGATATTCTGGGGTAGCACTCAAGGGCTTTGTAATTTGATTCAAAGAGGCAAATCTAATCTAAGACATTTTAACTATTGGAGTTATAAAGGCCAAATCCTCATTCATCAGATTAGGACTATACTTTGTTCCTCAAAACCCACTACAACGTAGTCCATTGTTCAAATACTTTCTGCCTTTTTAAAAAATTATAATAATAATTAGTGTTCCCTGATGGTGGTTTGTTCATTGGTCTGACTATGCACAAAATCCTTATTAGTGTCAGAAGTGCCGAGCTCCACATTAGATACAAACTGGACAACTCACACATAGCAAGCTTTTCCCTGCTTGCTATCATGAATTCTCTGACTGTTGAACTCAACTTTGTAATTTTATGGTTACAAGTCCTCTTATAAGCTCAGGGAGGGGGTTCATGGGAATCTCTTGTGGTTTAGCAATTCCAAGTGCAGGGTGCTGCACTTGGATTGGAGCAACCCTCGGTATCAGCACAGGCTGTGGGATGAACAGATCGAGAGCAGCCCTCCTGAGAAGGACTTGGGGGTGCAGGCGGGTGAGAGGCTGGCCATGACCCAGCACGGTGCACTCACAGCCCAGACAGCCAAGTGTATCCCGGGCTGCATCCAGGGCACTGTGGGCAGCAGGGCCAGGGAGGGGATTCTGCCCCGCTGCTCTGCTCAGGTGAGAGCCCACCTGCAGTGCTGCATCCAGCTCTGGGGTCCCAGCACAGGAAGGACATGGATCTGCTGGAGCGAGTCCAGAGGAGGCCACCAAGTTGATTAGAGGGATGGACCAAAGGCTGAGAGAATTGGAATTGTCAGCTTGGAAAAGAGAAGACCTAATTGTGACCTGGCAGTACCTGAAGGTAACCTACAAGAAAGATGGAGAGGGACTTTTTACAAGGACATGTAGTGACAGGACAAGGAGGAGCAGCTTTAAACTAAAAGAGTAGGTTTACATCAGGCATAATGAAGAAATTCTTTATTGTGAGGGTGATGAGGCACTGAACAGGGTGCCCAGAGAAGTTGTGGATGAGCTGTGTGCCCTGGAAGTGTTCAAGACCGGCTTGGATGGGGCTCTGACCAACCTGGTCGAGTGGAGAGTTCCCTGCCCGTGGCAGGGGGGTCAGAACTATATGATCTTCAAGGTCCCTTCCAACCCACACCATTCTATCTGTGATTCTATGACGTCTACACGGAGTTCAGAAAATCTTTATGAACATATCACTTACAGCTTGTGGCAGTGTTGTTTCTTTCTTTTTGTTCTGAGGGATTTGGTGAAGCATTTCCCATACTACTCCTTCCTTGCCATAATTTCTGCACAAAGTCACTACGGACAGCCCCAGCTTTTATTCCATCCCCCTCAGGCAGATTAAACCTGTCATGCCAGGCATTTGCTTCCTCCAGATGTTCTTCCACCTTTCGAAGCTGTGATTTCTGGTATAGTAACAGCTCAGTTTACTATTTTTAGCACCCATTAAGACTGTACATTACCTGCAGCACCCAAGAGCAGTGTTGCATTTCTCTTCAGTGAGATAGGGAAAAAAGACATACATACATTTATACATATTTATTGTATCTTTTTAAAAGTAGCATTTGCAGTTACTTTTAAGCATTCACCTCTCTTCAGCTTCAAATGTGCACTTATTGAGAGAAACATCTACTGGCTTCCAAGTCCAAGATTAATACCAATAATAATACACGCCAGAATCAAGCTTCATTGCTTGTTGGCAGCGTCTGTCATCAAAACAGTATACAGTAAGAAGAGTGTAGAAAAGGTCTGTGTTAATCATTCAGCAATAGGCTGGGGCTGGATTAGTGTGACCACAACATCTTCTCCAGTTGAAGAACAACAATTTTCCTGAAAACTGAAGTTCACATCTTAACACTTTTTTCTTTTGCATCAAGGTGGACAAGGCAGTTGTTTTTTTTTTACAGTAGCTTCTTAAGTTGATAAGGTAATTAAGCTATTAGAAAGCATCCAAGGGAGGACCATGAGGATGGTGAAGGGCCTGGAAGGGAAGCCTTAGGAGGAGGGGCTGAGGTCACTTGGTTTGTTCAGCTTGGAGAAGAGGAGACTGAGGGGAGACATCATTGTGGTCTTCAAAATCCTCATGAGGGGAAGCAGAGGGGCAGGTACAGATCTCTTCACTCTCATGACCAGTGACAGGACTCAAGGAAACAGCATGAAGCTGAGTTGGGGGAGGTTTAGGTTGGATATCAGGAAAAAAAGTTTTTCTCTCAGAGGGTGGTTGAGCACTGGAACAGGCTCCCCAGGGAAGTGGTGACAGCACCAAGCCTGTCTGAGTTCAAGAAGCATTTGGACAGTGCTCTCAGGCACATGGTGTGACTCTTGGGGTGTCCTGTGCAGGGCTGGGGGTTGGACTCGATGATCCTGGTGGGTCCCTTCCAACTCAGCAGATTCTATGATTCATCTATAGGAAAACACTCGCTGTAGACCTTTATATTTAGAAATGTCTTCTCTTCATGTAACAGCAAGAAAATACTTGAAGTCTGGCATGTAGTTAAGAGAACTGGGAACAAACCAAATTTCATATTTGGATAAACATACGTAACTACTATAGATTTCAATCTAACCCACGCACAAAGTTTTACACATACTACAAATAGAAACAGAAGGTATCAGCAAAAGACTATTCTTACATTGTTTCAAATTAATTTGCAACTATACAATTTTAATTAGAATATAAAAAGGGAAGGAATATAACAGAACAGGTATGAAGAGAAATATTTTCCAAACTTTATTTGTGCACATTCATCAGGTGAAAAAGATAACTTTTACAGCTTCTTTGGTGCCCAATATTCAGCATACAAAAATGTAAAAGACTATTCACAAATAAAACACAAGCTCAAGCTAAAAAAAAAAACCGAAAAGTCTTAAAGGTAGTGCACATCGTGACAGCTTTGCTTATGAATACACAGAAATTACTGCAAAAATAAATAGAATGTCTTTTTAAAAGCAGCAATTTCATATCTTGTAAACTTCCATTTTTACAATACAGCACTGTTAAGAGTAAAATCCAAAAGAACTGGAGTCTATACTGTGGCCATGAGCAAGTAAAAGAGTCTGTATTCCTCTGCTATGGTTGGTCCAGTTTTCCTTTTTGCTTTTAGTCCAATGTGCAGCAGTCTTTAAAGGTGCTCGGTTAGGGAACCTAACCATCAAGTGGTGAATTATAAAATTTATTTCCTGCTTTCAAACACGAATGGGTAAATCTGTTCCACAGCACTGGCAACAGCCTTTACGTTTGGCCCTGAGACACAGTTTAAAAAAAAAAAATAAAAAGAAGGCAGTAGGAAGAAAAAAATCAGGGCATCAGAAATTAGAACAGCAACAGTATCTTTAAAATAATCTTAATATTAGCAATCACAACTTTATATTGTAGACAACAATAATTTCTCCTCACTTAAGGTTTTTCTCTGATCACTTTTTATGTGAAAGCCTTTTATTGCGAGTAAATCTGCAAGATGTTCTATGTTGATCAATGGCTAGACTACAAATAAATAATACTGTCATTTAATTTCATAACAACTTGGGTGATTTTCAATTTACTAGTTTAAACAGTCCAGAGAAGAGGCTGAGTGGCAGAGATAAAAGAAATTCTTTTACTTATGTCAATCTTCTAAGCATCTGCATTTCTTAAAGCCCAGCCACTTTTAGCTCTTGTTTTAAAAACCTACCAATAACATCTACTGTTAAATAATGCTGGATTTCACCGAAGTACAATTCAAGCAAGGTTATTTTAGGTTTGAAAATTATAGACTATTACTTTCTATTCTGGGTTTTGCAAATGGCTTCCTCATTGATCTCAGGACAAAACCTGCAAGCCAGGGAATGGTTTTATCACCTCAGGATGAAGCATATGAAGGCTGTCTAACATGATCTATGAGCATTCAGGCAAAGACAGGGAAGAATGACCTAGCAGTGCTTTCTAGTGGTACTAGACCATTTTACGCAATGAAAAATTAAGATTGCAAATAAGCGAGCAGTAATATGCCAGAAGATATTAATTCTGGATAGAAGTTTGGTGAGGCAGATAAAGGAGAACAGCAATTTCTCACGTGCTTTGATGACTATGAACTCATGTTTTTTGCAACTCCACTTTAGACTTCAAAAGTTTCTTCCAAGTATAGAGAATTGTTCAAATAGCTCCCAAAAACAGTAACTCAAGAATAAATTACTTAAGTTATTATTGTTTTACATGCTCAGTCATAAAGCAAATGCACTAGGATTCTTCCTGTATTTTCAAACTGGTCGAGTTAAGCACTCAGCTAAAACAAGCCTGATGAAAGATACCTGTCTTCTAGGCAGATACTGCACCTCCTTAAATTTGGCTTCTATTAGAAATGAAAGTTCTTGAGAAAGCCTTCAAAAAGTGAGAATATGAGTAGGCAAACAGTTCTAGCAAAAAAAAATACTACTCTCTGTGAGCCTGAAGAGATGTAAAAACTGGATCTTCATTGTAGAGCGTATAAGAGAAAAAAAAACCAAAACAAAACAAACTCCCAAAACAACCTCCTAATTGCACATTTTGGAGTAAAAATTAATACTTCTTTCTATTATATGCCAGTGATTTTTATTATCTTTTATCAATGTAACTACATCTTTTTATACTTGAACCCACCTTCCTGTGTTTTTTGTAACATTTTTAGTTATGTATCTCAAATAAAATTAATTGAGTCAGAGGTATTACCAGTACTAGTGCTACAGAAACAAGAATCTTTAAAAGAAAACTCGTCTGAATGCACTTGGAAAGGAGTGCAGTAAGGCTGAAAAGTAATTTAAAACATTTTTAGAATAAGAAGTGTAAGACTCCGGACACTTTTTTTCCTGGAAGAAAGGCCGAGGCAAAACAGAAGCCTTCAAAATGAAAGAAAGTCTGAGATACTTCAAACCCACTGTAACAACTAAATCAGAAAGATGCAAAACTTTTATGTTTACCATATTTATGTTCATATTTGAAAAGACAATTCTGAAAATATGAAAGTGATTTTGGAAGTAATGAAGTAATAAGAAGCTTACAGAGAAGCTGAATCTCATTAGGAGGCTGACAAGACATGCTGAGAGCATTTAATTATTGCAGTGATACTAAGGCTTCTTATTTATCTTAAATTTAGTTTCTAGTTTTGGCTAGACCAGTTGCTTTGTTCAGAACATACACATCTTGAATATAACCTTGAAAAGCTTTTTAGCCCTTTATTTTTGGATACCTAAATCTGATGGAAGTTTGTTTTCTTCAAAAAACACTTCTCCCAATATATTGTGGTAAATGTTTCACATAACCTAGGTATTTTTTAAGGAACTAAGATGTGAAAAAAAAAAAATTCTCACCCAGCCTCTGAACCAGTAGCTGAGCTCTAACAACTTGCAGGACATAATTCCCACTACAGTGATACAAAATTTTTTTTTGTTGTTCTGTAGCATTTTAACATGTATTCTCTGAAAAGTCTGACTTCTTGTACCTGGAAACCTATGGTGGACACCTCACAACCAAACAGAAAAGAGAATGAAAAATGAAAATGAGGAAGAGAGAGAGAAAAAATGGCACGGCATCACCAAGACCCAGGACAATCATGTCTCTGATTACACTGGAAAAATGATGCCTGTGAATCAGTGGTGGTTCTCTTCGTTGAGCTTTAACAGAAGAGAGCACAAGTCTCAAGAACTGCAAGTACTGGTCAACTTCATTTATGACAAAATGCTATGCTATCCTATAAATTTCCATAAATATCCAGGTTAGAAACACGTATTTATGAAAGGGATGTTAATGCTATATGCAGCGTAGTTTTCAGCACTACAAAGATCAAAAAAAGGAAGAAAATTCAAATATTTAAATAGACAATAAATACCTGCATTCTCAAGTCCTATCTTACTTTTGTTTTTATAAAAACCCCAGACTATGTACATTCAATCGAACTAATTTTTTGAGCCTACCAATAATAACACTTTCTCTACAACTCTTCTAGCACTTTCACTCAAACACAAACTAGGTGCTAGCACTGGGAAGCAAAATCCTTTCAACATTATCTTTTGACTGTTTTAAACGTCTTACTTTCCTAAACCTACTGACCCTAAAGTTAAACATTCCCAACAAGTTAAATATTTTTTTGTTGACATTAAAATACCTGTAACTGTGATACTGCCTGTGGAAAAAATCTGTAAGGTAGCTCTGAGAGATTTTATTCTGTAACACACGGCAGGATGAAGTTCTGGTTCATAACTAGAAAACAAAATAAAAGGTAAAAAAGAGAGATCTAGAACTGAAAAAGAAAAGCTTAAGAAGTATACTAAGACTACAGTTCTTTAAAATTCTACCATACCTCGCATGAGGTCTGTTATTCTTCGTAAATTCTGGCAATCTGATCTCAAAGGGCATGTTGCACACTGCTAAAACATTCACAACTTTAAAATCTGTGAAAATTACCTTTTCAAAAGAGAGGAAAAAAAAAGACATTAGAAATTTACAGTGAGGCTGATGTATGGGTTGCAAAAAAAAAGAAAAGTTAGAAGGATACTACTTAGAATATTTTGATGAGATTTCAAAATTAAAACTTTGAAACTGATGCATTTCTAATAGGCATCTAAACAGTACTTAATGGACTCAAATAATTTACATTATCCTTCTATGGTGAAGTAAGTGTTGAACTAGATACCTCACAGTTGTATCATGGTCACCACAGCAGTATAGTTATAGCATGGTTTGAGACATAGAAAAGAACTGATACTGCTGTGCTAAACACCTCCATGCTGAAAAGAAATGAAATTAAACAGCTCATGGAACATTAAAATAAGCAGAGAAAAAGCTTAAATATCGTTGCAAACTTCTTTAATGCCTTGTTGCCATATACTATTTTAATTAAAGCTAAGAATAAGGAAAAAGGTGAAAACTGTTTTGCTTTAAATGTCCAATGGCCAGTACAGCAGACTGGTATTCTATTCTGTAACTTTCTGAAACCCAAATCAAACTAATTGCTCACAGTTATTCTTTACCACTGATATTTTGGATTACAATAAAATAGCCAACAGGCTACTGCTATACAAAAAACCCTGCACTGCTGAGAGGTCAGTGTTGGCAATGTCACTAGAGAAACTTTTGCTCATTTTCTGAGATTGCCTAAACTTTAAATGGCCATTCTTCATCAGCCTAAACTCTGTAGAAAGTTATTACCAGTAGAAGAAACTTGGCCTTATAAAAGTCAACTACCAATTTAATCTTCAAAATATAATGATTACTTTATTATAAAACTTGGTGTGTTCACCCTGAAAGCACTGTTCACCTCACAGACTTAATGTTCTATTCCAACTTTAAGAGGCTGGGTCTAGCGAACACATTTGTGACAGTAAGTGTCAAACTTTTCCTGGGGTCTGATGCAGCATTACCAGCATAGCCTGTCACCACTGCCTTTATGTACTACAATCAAAAGGAGTCTCTCCCTGAAAAGGATAGCTACTGTCTCCATTTGTCTGTCCCTAAACTGAATCTGAGGATAAACAGCACAATAGACTATCGGGAAATTTTAGAGTATTACATCGTGTCATTTTAAGTTGTTCCTGTTGCTGTTTTTCAACACTTACTACGAAATGCAAGTGGTGTTTTTGACTGGTAATGTAAAGCCAACCCAAAAAACAGAGGGGTTTTCTGTCGTAAGTGTTTTATTTGGCTTACTTCCTGCTGAGCAACCTGACAACACAGAAGCATTTTTTTCCTCCATCTTTAATTATAGAGGCTCAAACTTGCCCTTATTAAGATGGAAATGTATCTGCTATTCCATCAGAAATCAGTGAAAATTATGTTCAAATGACAGTAAAGTTTATACTATCCAGCACTTTTTCCAAATCTTTCAAGATCTTGTAAATTCTTTCTAAGAAACATCTGTGGGTGGTTCATCTATTAAACAAATTTTGTTGCTCATTATCTGGTGAAGAAGCACTACTCTGAGCTGCCAAACAAAACTCAAATCCACAAAATAAAACAGCTTATTTTTAGCCAGCATCCAGAAAATTTATGCCGACACAAAGGGGCATCTGAGTGAAACATGCTTACTGCTAAATTGTTATGCTCTCTCTTCTTTGTTTCTTTCTAAAAAATGAACTTCCAGCATTGCTTGAGTCATAAAAGTCCTTTTTCATCAGAATTACCTGAAAACCTAGTTTCTGGAGACTACGAGCTAATCGTCTGGCACCAAATTTAGCTTCTTCTTCACTATGAAGGAGAAAGAAAAGAATCTGGCATTAACAGAAATAGAGTATATAGTTGCATGCACACATACCACAATAGCTACTCAGACTACAAAATGAACCATTGTAAACTGTAGCGCATCCACCATGACCTCATGGACAGCCTTCAATTCATCCTACTGTATTACATTTAAACTAGATAGGCATCCAAGTGGAGTTCTTTATGCCCCATTTGAAGAATATCTTGGCACTTGGCTCCAGCTGAAGTGAGAGATGTTTTGACCATACATGATTCTAAGTACCCTTATCAGACAAATAAGATCATGGGTAGTCTGGAGTTAACACCCTGAACAATCATCTTTCACTTTGAAACAGAGATGATATATAGAAAGTATGCAAATTTACTATTGTACCTTACCTTATCCTTACTTCAAAATGCAGACATATCTTAGAGGAATTCAGCTGCTAAGAGTTTTTTGAGTCTCAGATGTATCTGAACTGAAAGTCTACTTCTGCTTCTTTCCAGTCCCTCAACACTGTAAAACTTGATTAAATTCAGGCGGGTTTTTGTGAAAGAATAAGAGATGACCCTCAAGAAACGTCATCCCTTCCCAAGTCTCAGCTTCTAAGTAAAAACACAGAATTCTTAGACTTCTCAAATCTCTTTAGGATTTTTTTCATAAGGCAGCTTTCCCTGCTGCTCTCCCAGGAAGGCTGAAGTGATGTTGCTTAAGATTTCATTGAAAACTTCCTCTTGAATATATAGAATGGCAAGGATCTACATGTGATCCAATGAGTGAATCTAGACAGAGCAAATACCACTTCTTCATTTACAATGTTGTGTTTTAAAATACATAAGGATTTAGAGCTAGAGAAAGAATCTTCATGAACTCACCTTGTGGCTCCTGTGCAAATAACTTTTCCTGAGGACCAAATTGTGGCCGTAATCCTAGGTTTCCTAAGCTTCATTAAAACCTTCTAAAAAAGAAAAGAGGAAAAATTGGAAATTAGTGGTAATTCACTGTCATATTGGAAAAAAAATTACCTGTTACCCAAATCAACTGTTACACTAAAACTTCCTTTATTTTTGATAGGATTGAATTGCTCCTTCATTTCTTTCAGTAATTAAAAAAACCCTAGCTCCTGAGAAGAGCAAAATAAGCATGAACTATCTCAGTCTATGATTCAGTATTCACAAAATTGATTAAATTAAGGTATTTTTCACTGAATAATGCATTTTGAGAATCATGAGCATCATGCTGATTTTTTTATTAGTGACTTGACTGACTCCTTATCAAGACATATTTTCTTGACACAGCAATCAAATTTCGGGAGGCAAAACAGACCCTGAGGTGTAAGAGGCCTCATCACATACCTCACACCCAATATTCACCTCACTAGTTGCAGTCTCCTGAGACAGCATTTACTCACTCCCATTACTGTACATGTAGTGTATTACTGACTAAATACCTATCACAAGAGAAATACAGAAATAAAATTCTGCTTTTCTCTATCCACCATACACAGGTTTTAGGCAGAAGAATGTTTAGCTTAACGAGCATTTCTAAAAACAGATAACTGAGGTATGCTGAATCTCTTACCCCAACATCACGCTTGTATATCACATTTGCTCCCTCTAATGCAATCTTCCTCAAGTTTAAATGACATCTTGTTCTAAAAACACACACTACATTTGTGATTAAAATGTCCAGTGCAACATCACTGTCCGCATCCATTGGGGTGATTTACAACTCAGTTTTCCCACCAGCTCACCACGAAGATCACATCCTGAGAAGCAAAAATGATAAAATTAAACATACCAGTAGAAAATTGCCTATTAATGTCATTGTATACATTTGGCCCTTAAGAGACAAGAAGCAGAAGTGACCGCACTCTGACTCCTTTGAAAGTGTACGGGGAGGTGGAGTGTCTGCGTCCTTTGTACTAGAAAATAGAAGGTAACTTGTTCCAAGCAATGTTGCCAGATTTAACAGAAACAAAGTGTGTGTATATATATATATGTGTATAAGAATATTTATATTTGTCAGTTATATATGTTACAGTTCTTACTAAGTATATAGAACACTGTAAAGATTACTGAAACCTCTTCCATCGCTCCAGTGGATAATCTTTCCTCAGCTCATTTGAGGATGTCATTAGACACCTCAGGAAAATGCACTTCTCTGACTGCTGAAGTTGATAATTCTGAACAGTTTGACATTTGTGTTAGAATGGATGAGCCTGTGAATAACTTTGAACTTACACAGGTTACACAAACTGCAGTCTGTAGACAACCTGCTACCACAGCTTTCCCATCTTCATCCAGCACTCTTGGCCCATCTCACCCAATAATAGCTTGAAGCAAACTATACAGAATGTCCTGTGGCAGCAACAGCCTGGGCTGACCCTCTGCACTGCCCACAGGAACCGCACAGAATGAACGCATTGGACGGGCAGAGTAAAACTGAGTGTTTCTGAGGAAAAGCACGAGTGACTGTGAAGGCACAGGATGGCCTCCCGGTGCGTGCACAGCAAACCTAAGGCAGCCAGAAAGCATCCAGGCTGCCCAAGCACATTGAAGGCGATTCTCCTCACATACACCTCAACGGGGGAAAGGGAATCATAAGACCAGGAGTTGGGCTACCACTGATCTCAGCCCAAGAATACCCAGCATCTCTTCTGCAGCCGTATCAAAGCCAAGACAGCAGACATCTCAAATAAATCTCAGGTGAAGAAATGAGAGGGGAAAAGAGCAAGATCCTTGGTATACAGTGAGAAGGACTTCTATAAAAATTTTAGCAGTATTTCATCCAAAATGAACAAAAACGAAAGCAAAGAACAAATTCGAAGAAAAATTGTCACAGAAGAAGTAGAACACTATGCATCAAGAACAACAATACACATAACAGATTGTAATGCATTTATATCACTTTAAATGTTCTGGTCGTGTGTTCTGTATCAGAAATCGCCAAGATACAAAATTAATCTTCAAGATACAGAATTAATACTGTTATTATCAGTATTTTCATCTGACTAAACATCATGCCATAGTCTGTAATTGAGAACTTAAGGTGCATCTTTGACTACCACTCACTGACAATACAGAAGAGAAGTAACAAACTACAAGACAGATGTGCACAATGTACTGGCTCAGCTGCTGTGATGGTTACTCCTTCTACTCTGCAGCTTGTTCCCTGCTGAAAGAATTATTCTGTAATTGTTGGCTTGTCCAATATAAGAAAAGGCAAGATGGATGATAATACAGAAAAGAGATGAAGAAACAGCAAGAGAAAATCAGGAAAACCAAAGGTTATGTGTGGGGGTGGAGGGAATGCAGGCAAAGAAGAGAACAAACAGTAACTAATTAGTATTCCCAGATCAGGTTTTTTTTTAATTGAACAAAAAAATTGTATGAATCCTCAAAGTTGGAAATTACATATCCCATCTGGTTTTGATGGACTACTACAGACTGGGCAAGTAATTTATGGCACCAGATCCAAAGATAGCACATGTGCAGATTTTGAATGGCATGCAGGCAGGGCCAGCATGGAGCTGGAACCCATGGCATCTTCAGAGAGACATTTGTTTTCCACCCTGGCTCCAACTCCTGGCTCTCGCTGAGTTCATTTACTGGAATCCAGGAATGATTGTCAACAAGATATCTCCAATCAGCAGCGTCTCCCAATTATCAGCAAGTGTCTACTGGCACACTCAGTCTCTACATTCTGCAAGAACACCACTGTTCTGCATAACACCCTTGAAAGGTTGCTAACATCTAAGCAAACCATAATACTGTATTAAAATGTTCCCATAAAACAGGGCTTTATCTTAAAAAGATCCAGGGAGAAAAGTCACCTGCTCATTCAGAACAAAGGAAAAAGTGGTTGAAAAGAGAGGAAAATTACAATTTAAAAGGAAAAGGTCTATTATTAAGGAAAAAAGGCGGCTTTGAAGCTGTCAGTAAAGATTTTTTCAGCAATTACAATGTATCTTGGTTAGAGTACAATCTACTTGCGTAGATTTTAATTGGAGAAAAATTACACAGATTACAGTGGTGTGCCCCCATTTTCATTAGCCATGTTCTGAAAGCTCAAGACAACAGATATTAAGGGAGGGGCTTTTTAATTTGAAATTGTATATATTATAGCAATGATTTTGAACATACCCCTTCCTATTTAGCAAACAATGGTAAACTCTTCCAAACCATGGCTTACAAATATTTGGTGAACTAAAATGTTTCTAGGCTTCGCTACTCGTGTCCAAGCAGTAAGCAAGCATAACCTTTCACAATCTTTGACCTAAGCCTTTATTTTAATGTCTCACACCTTACAACAAAGAAAAGAAAAATCTAGAGACATGTCCTGCTACCTTTCTTTAGTAATCATCAAATAACTTTGAATTCACAGGAACCACGTGAACAAAAGCAAGTTAAACGTTTAAAAAAAATACACATGGACTACATTAAAAAAAAATCTGAACAACATGTTTACAAAAAAGGTGTAACAATGTTCAAGAAAGAAAGATATTGCTCTTATTTACACATATCTCCAGCAGCATGACCAGCTGGAACATTCCGATCCTCCTCTTTCCCAGTTGTCTTTTGTGTTCTCTGCTATTCATACACACTATCATAGCACTGACTGCTATTTCCCAAAATCTGAATTTCCACATTTCCATATCGTATCTGCAAAACGGGGAAAATAATGCTCCTTACCAATAAACCTGTTTATATTCCATACTTATGCAGTTACTCTTGCAGAATAGAGAGGTTGAATAGAAACCAAACATCTAGTTCTTCCTAATTCTGGGTTTGCAAATGCTTAAGTTGATTTTATTGAGCTCATCTTAGGTTTTGTTGATTAATTTTGCCCAAAGATTCTCTCATCTGAACTGTAGAATCTTGGCAGTCTAAATCTCATTCCTAAAATTATGTTTTGCCAGCCAATGCTAACTTAATAATAGGTTAAATTTGAAAATAATTTGTCTACATGTACAGCATTTCTTTTAAATTATGTACTTCATTTGACTTTCTCCAGTACAAGAAACTAGCTAACTATGATTTCAGGTTGTTTAGCACCAGCATAACACAATCTACCCTGACAGAGAAAACAAGTTTAAATACATCTCTGCAGAAGTTTGTATTATTTTATCAGGGAAGTTTTAGAAGATTGTTCTTTCTTTTCAACATACATTTCAGGGATACTTCTGGAATATTACCCTATGAGTTAAAAAAACAGAAAGAAAAGAAAAAGGAGATAAGTTAAGCATGATAATGAACACAAAAATAAAAACAACAACAAAAGCTAACACAAGGATATTTGACACTGTAATGTATCCTACACTGAAACTAGAGAAACTCCACAGAATAAGAAATACTTTGGAGGGAGGAATGAACATGCAAGTTCTTAAAGCATTACCTATACATCCACTGTTAGAATCATGGCCATACTATTTTAGATGTTCTGTAAACACACATGAAGACAAAACACCTTGCACTGAAATCTTACAATCTAAAAAAAGCCAGCAGTCTGTCTTCAGAAAGTTCCAAACCAACCACAGCAGCATCATCAAAGAAAGAGGAAAGGCACTTGGGATGGGGTATATAAACAAAGTATTATTTTAAGCTCTTGACTACCTTTGATCCAAGAAACTCGGAGCTATGAAGGTAGATGGGGGATATCTAACAATCGTTATGTTAATGTCAGAAGAGTTTAATAAACACCGTTTTCGCCAGCAGTCTAAGTATAAGCAAACTTCTCCTGGTTATTTTTAACCTTGCTCCAAAGCAGTTCACGAACTGACCAACTCCAAAAACAAATCCAACAGCCCAGCTGAAGGGATATTGGTCATTACTGCATCAGTAGGCATTTGTCAAACTAATGCCTTAAAAGCATCTTTGAAGAAGTTAACATGAACCTCTACATGACGTTTCCACATGAGAATGGACAATGCAAAATATAATGCTCGTCAGGAATGGGGAGAGTTGATTACATCTTTCCATTGAAGATGTATTTTTAAAGATTTGTGTTCAGCCCCTAAGGACACCATTGAGGCGCCGGAGGTGACAAACCTCTGAAATCCGCTTGAATTTTTAGACACAATATGGCCACAGCGGTAGATGAATGACTCCCTCCCCGGAACCAAGTGCAACATGTCTGTGTGGAAAATCCTCTAGGCCAAACAACTTTCTTAGTTACAGACACTGAGCTAGTGGGGCATGCTTTTACTTTCTTTTACAATGGCAAGTTAAATCGTGCTAAAGCAAAAGGCCATCTTGAAGTTACTATTCTCACCCTCCAGGATTTGCACAGTCATGACTATTTATATTTTGGGGGAGAAAATGTTCAAATATGCACAAAGCCAGTGTCAAAGCAGGGACTTGTTCAATTAGATCGACGCACAGAATTATAATATCAGCTATACCATAAACAAGTAGGACCTCAATCCTGCTGCCAACTCTCTTGTATAAACCTACTGCGTTTCCGTGGAACTGACAACGAGCAACACAAATCCAATTGTAAGAATAAAGCCAAACAGTTTATAAAGCAAGACAAGGAAGCATGCTTTAAATAATTCATAACAGGCCAGTTTCCTCAAATCTTTCATCAAAAAGGTCTGTTCATATTCAAAGCAAGATTTGCTTGAATTCAAGTTTGTGCCATCTTTCCCTTAGAACATCCAGTAATAATACTTGAATGCCAAGCATTAAGTAGAATCTTTCGGTCTTTATAATATGTGGAAAAATAAGCATGACAAAAGTCTGAACCAACAGGTTCGGTGGCCATTCCAACTTGACGAAACTTCACAAGGAAAGTGAAAGTGTTTAGCTGCAACAAAATATTTTAAGACAACAGGTAAGCCTCTCACCCCCTCCCAGGCAAACATTTACCATTTGCGTGTCCCAACCGAGGAAGCACGAGTATCCTTCCTATGTACGCTGCTGCGAACCTCACTCAAAGCCCTACACGCACCAGCGACACAACGCTCTGGTCAACAACTATTTCTTCTCTCCGCTCAACCGCAGCCCGAAACTTGTGCGGCCTGCAGGGCACAAACAAAGCACAGGCAGCAAGGCGGCCTGGCCACGCCGGGCTCCACCGCTCGGCAGCGCCGGCTTCTGCGGGCGCCGGCCGCCGCAGGGCACGGGGCCGCCACAAAGCCCTCGGGTCGGGCGCGGGCCGGCCGCGGCCCCGGGCTTGTCGGGGAACGGGCCGTTCCCCCGCAGGATGCCCTGCCCCTTCCTCCCCCTCCCTGACACGGCGGCCCCAGCCACGCACACCCTCCCGCCCCAGGCGCGATCGGCACCGCGGCGGGAGGCACCGGGAGGGCCGCGGCGAAGCGGGGGAGGCCCCGCGCCGCCCCCCTCACCTCGGCCGGGCAGGGGCGGCGGCGGAGAGGGGCGGAACGCGGGGGCCCAACGGCGGCGGCAGGTCCTGCCGGGCCGGGCCCGCGGACCCGAGACGGCAGCGAGGAGGGGGAGGACGAGGAGGACAACGAGGAGGAGGAGGAGGAGCGCGGCCCCTCGGCGGGCGGCGGCCGTTACCGTGCGGGCAGGCGGCTGGGCGGCGGTCGGGGCAGGGCGGAGGGCGGTGCCGGTCGGTGGGTGCCGGTCGCCCGGCGGCGTTCCGGGTGCTGGGCCGACTCCCCGCGACAATAAACATCCCCCAGCGCCGCGGGCATAGACGCGGCGCGGCTAGAGCGGCCGCCGGAAGTCACGGCGGCGGGAGGGAGGGAAGGAGGGGAGGGAGGTGGCCGCGCTTGCAGCGCTTCCGCTGTCGTCCGCCGCCCCCGGAGCGGGGTTACACGCCGGGACGGGTTCGGGTGGCGCGGATCTTCACGGAATCACAGAGTGGGTCAGATGGGAAGGGACCACAGTGGGTCATCTGGTCCAAACTCCCTGCTCAAGCAGGGCCGTCCCAGAGCACATGGCACAGGTTTGTGTGCAGACGGTTCTTGAACATCTCCAGTGGGGGAGGCTCCAGACCCTCTCTGGACAGTTTGTTCCAGTGCGGGGTCACCCGCACAGTAAAGAAGACCTTCCTCATGTTCAGCTGGAACTTCCTGTGCATCAGTTTCTGCCCATTGTCTCGTGTCCTAAAGCTTGTCTGATACAAGCTTCATCTCGACCACGTCCAAGGCAGCAACATTCCCGCTGAGCCGGCCGGGGAACTGGCAGTTTGCAAATGAAACGTTGTGAACGCTCACGGCACATTTCTGTAGGGTGCTGGCCTTTGCACCTCTTTGGCCTGCTACAGACCCCTGATTCTCTGGCTTGGCCACTCCACACGCGCTTTATAACTGAGCCGAATGGTCAGCGTTGGTCTGACACAAATCAGCATTAGTTAGGACTCAGGGTAACAGCACGCTGCTCGTACATGCGTGTTGCACTGCTGCAGGACTCTAGTTGCTGCCTATTGTCTTAAAAATGCTTAGAATATATATATATAAATATTTTTATATATCTATAATACATATTTTATATAATCGATTAATATATTTATATATGTTTAAAATATAATTGACTATATATATATATATATTTCAAATTTGAAGTAAGGTTGTTTGATATTGAAGGGATAGTCCACAGCAGTAATAAACTGTGGGTGCTCGGTGTGTGAGCAGACTACTCACCCCAAGTGAAACAAAGATATGAGCAGGTGAGTGAGAAGTCTCAAATATGCGCAAGTCTCATGGGGACTGTGTGGCCCTCAGTACTTTTTTTGTGATTTTAATGTTAAAACGACTAAAGTGAGACTGCTACTTTGCATACTTTCAATCTGCAGATGTTTATCTTTGCAAAGTGGGCACTTGGTGCACACTTAGAGGAGAGACAGAAGAGGACGTGGATGCGGTCAGGATGCCTGGGGTGGCACTGGTTCTCCCTGTCCAGGACAGTCCTCCAAATCTGGCACTGTCCCGCCTGTGCTGTCTGTAGGGAGTAGAGCCTGTGATGAACTACCTTTCAGCTACACTTATATTTTCTCTTGGAAAAGCTGTCGTACTTCACATGGGAGCCCAGGAACAAATGAGTGCCTGCAATGTGACCCAATAAGGACTCACCACCTAGATTGAAGAATGAAATAAAGATGGCAAATTGACTTTAGGTTTATAAAAGCACATCGATCTTTACATGAAAAGTATATATATGTATATTTATATGGGTGTACTGCAGAGTATTCACTGTATTGGCAATTTTCTGAAACAGGTTCTGTAATGATGTACTTTCCTTGTGGGACGTGGTAACAGAATAGCTTTACTTAGGATAGAGGGAACAGTATGAAATTTAAATTTTGAATTCTTCAGAGTTGGCATGCTTGCCTCTGCTAGATTCAGTTTAATCCCTGGAATGCATTACTAGGCTCGGTTTTCAAGGATAAGTATTTCAGGTTCTCACTTCAGAGCAACTGCGAGTACATGGTTTCGCTCTCCCGTTTGCAGTCTGGCTGCACACCGGTGCGTGGCAGCGCTGCCACCCTGCGGCTTCCTGCAGATACGGATCCGCGTGCATCCACCCCCTCGGGTGGACATGGTCAGGCGAGGCGAGGTTCTGGAAACCAGGATTCTGAATTTACCAGAGTTCAGTAACTCTGCACGGGATCGCCAGCATTTTTACAAAGTGCCTCAGGGCCGGTTTTGTTCTTTACGGACTTCAGCCTAAAGGCTGTGAGTCATTACAATTAACACAGCCAAAGTGGGGTAGATTGTTGTGATGTCTTCACTCTGACAGCTCTTTCAGGTTCTGTATGGCTGTATCACAACAGACGCTAATTTACTTTTTCCTGAATAGCTGATCACAAAGGCAAGTTATGAAGAAAATCTTTATAAACCCTGATTTTGCTTGAATTCTTACTAAGTTTACGGTTTTTTTCAGGATAACTTTAAAGGTCTACATAAATTCAAAACAAAATGTCTGCAAGCAAGCACACATCCATTATCTGTCTCCATGTGCTTGCTATTTTCAGGGTATAACTTTTTCTAGCACATATTCCTCAGAATTTTGCAGTCATCGCTGGATTTTAAAAAAATTATTTTTCTGATGAAGAGACAAACCTTCACCATGTCAAAGTTTTGACTGCTCTGTCAGCCTGAGCTTTTCCTGTTTAGACTGGGACATGTACTGAAGATTGCATCTTTAAATATCTATTTGGAAAATGTGCAAATGTAAGCAAGTAGTTATGATCTCATTAACATGGAATGCAAATAAGGTGATTGGGAACCTACCTAATTTGACTTGTAAATTTATCAGTTGTGCTGCAATTTTATTGTACACCTATATAGTTTACAAAACTGTTTGTCCTGTCCTCGTGTTCTCCTTTTCGTGGTCTCCATTCCTCCATACAACTCTAACTTGGCTCCATGGCTTCCTCCACTAGTATGACTGAAATGCTAAGGATCTGTGTCCTCATCAGTCTTTTGCTATTTATTACTTGTTCTAACTTACCAGATGCTGTACTGACATCAGACAGGGAAGGCACAGAGGCCATTTCTGACACTGTTGCTTCCTTACTATGTGGTTTCTTTTTCCTATGCCTTTGTTTCTTAATCCCTTGTTTGGGAAGTAAAGAGGAGATGGAGGTGTGTAGAGGATGTTTCCTGTGCTTAGACATTCTGCAGCATGGAATTGTGGGCTGCTTGGGACTATCAGTACTAGTTCAGTAAAAATAAGGTAACTGAACTTTAGGACACTGCACATATTTTTGTTCAGTAGTTACAACAGTGAGACTGAACAAAGATGCAATTTCATTATGTTGTTACTCAGCTGTAACTGTAGGATTCTGCAAAAGGAAATCACTCATCAGACTGAAGCAAATGCTTGGTTATCTGGATTTTTCTATTTTTACAGGATTAACTTTCAATCAGATAAGATCCTGTGCAAGGCAGACTATGGAAAAGTGTAAGGGGGAGAGAAGAAAGCTGGATGGCCCCCTGAGGCAGCTGACAGTGAAGGTTAGATGAAGAGTTTTATGCAGCTGCATCTTAAGTACTGTGGTGTCTGCGCAGAAGACTGCATTGAAGTATTTGTGTTTGAAGAGGAAGTACCTCGGAGCAACTGCTGTCACGCATGTTCCATGGAAATGACCTTGTGTGAAATGGTCATCAGCTGCACACGTGTGATACTGCAGGTTAATTATGAGACATCTTCCAAGCTGGCAGCCATCAGGGAATGAGTAAGAGGTCAGTCAGGGAGAGAATTCTTCACTCCAGGGCTTAGTTTATCAGGTGAAACAGTAAACTCAGCTGTGCCTTCTCACACCTCTCTGATGATGTACAGTATGATAACTCATGCCAGCACTGTTAAACTGTGACCTTCCTGCTGTAAGTGGCACTTACGCCAGCTCCACGATATTCAAACATTCTGTTTAATTTTATAATAGATATTATTTTATATATTTGTTTATAGAAAAGATAAATATAGTTACTATATAGTATGTAAATATTTATGTCACATTTTTATATAGTATATATATTGCATAGTGTGTATATCTCTATATTGCATAATATATTTTGCTAGGTACACAATTTAATATAAAATAAGCATATTAAGAAAATGGCAATGAAATACCAGACATAAAAGTCAAACTATCAGAATGAGGCTTTTCTTCAGTAAACGTTACAATAATTTGATACATATCTGCATTTTCAGCCCGTGTGACTGAATGGTATTTACAGATTATGCGTACTCACTTCTGTTGGCAGTAAGAGAGAAGCATGGTAAAAGTAGAATCAGAAAATGGAGTATGAGGTAAATGCGAAAGAAAAATTTGTGGGAAGATAGTAACATTGGTTGCTCAGCAGTGTCCCTGCAGTGCTATGTATATCATCTGTGCCAAACTGGAGGTGCTGGCCTTGGCTTCTACCCCAATAGAAAGATGTTAAGCATGTACAGATAGCACCTGCTGGCTGTCTGAATCCTTGCCGTGGACTTAAATTGGGGAATATCTCAATTCCAGATCTTGTGATGAGTTTAACATGATGTGCATGGGCAATGGTGAGAAAGAAATACTCTAAGGGCATATGTCAAGTTTTGGTGTCAGGAATCACACAACTCGGGTAGAAAAGGTACTGCAGAGCTTAATAGAGTTAGGTAACAAATGAACAGAGGTTTTCAATATCATAATTTGGGGTATAATGTTGTTTAAATCTCATGTTATGTTTGTTCTTGAACTCAGTCTCTTGCTTCTAGTGACCTTCAGTGTAAACATGCTTTAGTTATGATATAGAAAGAGGGGCCCCACTAAGAATTTTTGGCCCATAAAAGAAAAAAGGAGGTTGATCTAGAAAACAAGTGAGACGAGCACGAGGCTGAGGTGAGAAAAAGGCATCAAGTATCTCAATTGCTGTAGCTTCTCAGGCTGCAGTGACACTGATAAATAAAACAAGGCTGAGGCTTATTTTTCATAGTGCTTGGGTTTTAGCAGGATGCTTTCTATGCCTTTGGCCTGCCTGCCTAACTTTTTCCCAGAAAGTATCCAAGCATGGGTTTGGAGTAGCATATGCCGGGGACTGTTCTTAACCTTTGGTGAGTGGAATAAAATGCAGGTATGTGTTGATGGAACTCCAGCCACAGCACTGACAGTCGGAGCCAGAGCATGGTCCATAGCCTGGTTTATCTATTCTAGTAAGTGTAGATACAGATAGAGATATACATTGTGAGAAGATCCCTCCCTACACCTCACTGATTCCTGTTGTCCTGAGTTCAAAGAGCAAAAATCCCTGGTGATTTCAGCATGCCTAGGAGAACAGCTCATGGGTCTGTGCCACCAGAAGAGTGGTGCCCTAAGCCTGTTCCAAGCTTATGTGTGAACCTTCAGCCAGTCATTTGTCGGCTCTGCGCCTCTTTTTCTTCCTATCTGTATAATGATAGCCGCCTCCTGTAGAAAAACATTTGGTCATGAGGGAATGGCCAAATGCTGCAAGATAACTGATGTCTTCTATGTACTTTCTGTATTGACTCTGAGATGCCAAAAGTATAAAAATCCCTATGTATGAAAAAAGCAACATGTTATCAGTGAGGAAGAACTGCTCGCATTCTGGTCAGCTCAGCCATCAAAAAACATCACAGGAAACAGGATGCTGAAGCGAGAGGCCGTGCTGACACTTCGATTGCTTGTCACACATGATGGTCTTTGCCTCAACCCTGACAGGGGAGGGAAGTGCCGCTATGGCAGCCTGGGAAACCATCCAGGGACAGTTATCTGTGTGAGCGCATCCTTGGGAACGCTCTCTGTCTGTGCCCACTCCTCCTCCCCTGCTGCTGCCGTGCAGGCTTTCACAGATGTTCCTCCCCGAGAAGGCAGCTGCAGCTCTCAGCCTCCTGGTTTCCATCTCCCCGGTGGTCTGGCTCCGCCCATTTGTGATGGAGCTGCTGATATTTCCTCCCTTCCCTAACCCATCCTGCCAAAAGGACTGAGCTGTAGTAATCAGAGGAAGAGGAATTATTCTGTGCTTTTTTTCTCCCTGTCCTCTTGTCCCCTGGCTGTGTAGCTATACCCTTGCTTTCTTTCTCTAGTGTTTCTGATAGTGTTTCTTAAACAACTTGTAAACAACCAAGAGAAAACTCAAGAGTGTAGATAGTCCATATTTACAGTTGGATATGTTTTTATAGTTTACACAGCAGCCTGAGGTCTAAATAAGAGTTGGTTTTTCTTCTTTGCTCAAGGAAAAGGACCTCTTAAAATTTAAAGTGAAGGAAGGATTTGCACTGGTTTTTATTTTCTTGCTTTTGTTATAATCTTTTTTTTCCTTGCAAGAAGGTTTTGAGAATGGTGTAATTGAGTGCGTGCATGCGCACTGGCTTGAAAACGCATTTCATCTGTTTACAAGTTTCAGTTTAAGGGCAAAACCCTAAGGCAAGAAAATGCGTCATCTCTGGACTGTTGTGACCCTAGGGTATGTCCACACTGCATTTAGGAAATGGGATAACTGCGTGCCTAGAGACACCAATGTCTGAACTGAACTGAATAAAAATCAGTTGCTTGCAGAACTTGGCTGGGTTTGGAGTCTGCTGGCAGCAGTCCTCTCAAAGGTAACACATGGCTTTTCCCTATCCTTCCTGGAGCATAACTTTTAGGTCAGGCTTGTGACATCTTCTCAGACAAATTCACCAAGCCGTAACACATCAGTAGTTTTGCAGCACTAGGGATAAAAAAGTGCTATTATTACTGGTTGTGCCACTTCCCATCCCTGAAGTGTGTTGGGCTGAAGAACATGAAGCAATCCGTGGCTGAACAGTGAGCACAAGATTGTATTTACCCTGTGGACCTGCATTTGATAACACAGCCTTAATTTGGGGCAGTCATTGCTACATGGGCCAGCAATGGACACAAACAATTTGAATCTCTGGCTGTCAGGAGAAATTCTGTATGGAGGTTTTTACTCGTGTGGATATACATGGAAATTACAGGCTGCTCAGTTGTTTGCTGCCACAAATATCAATTTCATTGAAATTGAAATTCATTTCAATGTAATTGAAATTTTTTTTTGGTAAACCTGTCCCTTTTGAGAGACTGTGAGTTCTAATTTGCATTCAGATATCCAGACAAAAATTAAAAACACTGTGCAATTTTATCAGATTAGATCCACTTGTACACCAGATATATGTAAGTTTTGTTCTCTTTTAGAGATCTTATTACCTGCAATTAGTTAATGCATTTTGCATGTATTAATTTTTTTGCTACAAATTATAATGAATGGTAATGACAATGGGGTTTCAGCAAAAATAGCCTTTTGAAAAATATATGTGATTTGTTAACAGGAAAGCAATTTTTTTTCAGGCAGACGCAATTGAGGGGTTACAAACACCAATACTTCAAGCCAACCTGTGCTTGTGGTCTGATCATTATATCCAGGATTCAAACCAGCTTCCCTACAGAAGAAACCACACAGATTTTCTGTGTCTTTTTTTTTTCTGACGTGAGCTGGGAATTTTGACCTTGGAGGCACTTTGAAGAGTAAGCTATCTTGCACATGTTCTCCTTATGCACCTTGAAGCTTGGGGGCACAACCATCACTGTGGCCTCGCTGCCCCACTCAGGGTCCAGGACAGCAAGGCATTTTGCAGGTGTCTGCAAAGTGGGTTTCTTGCTATGCCGATGCTTCAGGCAGATTTCCATCCCAGCGAGAGGATAAGATAAACCCAAAAGGTATTTTCTGTAATGGATGGAAAAATGCTTGCTCCTAAAGACCTTACAGATTGTGAAAGCTGCTGTGAAGCAGTACAATGTCAGCACCAAACCCAGGAGCCCAAGCACTGAGTGCAGCACTGCAAAGAAAAGATTTTGCTAGTCTCTAGTTGAACGGAAAAATGGGCATGAAATAGCTGGGTGCAACTGAGTTTCTTTCCAAACAAACAAAAGAAAATAATATTTTTTAAATCAAATGGAATGAAACTACTTTTATAGTATTCTTATTTTAAAACACGTAGGTCTATAAGCAAGTTTTCTATGAAACTATCCTGTGATTGAAGCAGCATTTGGAGCTTCACCTATAGCTGACACTCAGCTCTGTATGCTCTGTGATCTAAGAAAGTCTGAGTTCATGTTGAAACCCTTTCTTTAGTTCCAAAATTTAAAGACTTTTTCTTTTCTCTACTCAGCTGCCTGTTTTCACAAAAAAAGAAAAAAAATTAAAAATTATAGTAACTTAGTTATCTTTGAGACCTCTGTCAAATCCAGCTGAAATCAGGCAATGAGTTCAAACATTACTAGGAGGGAATGTATACAGACACTCACACAGCTGCATCTACATCCATGTAGATACAGAAAGATAAACCAAGTCGACTTTTTTTCCATATGTAAAAGGGTTATAAGTATATTTTGGTAAATACTAAAATGCATCACTTTGTACAGAAAAGCAAGAAAGCAAACAAAATATTTTCTTTAAAATCATTTACATCAATATTTAAACCTGTTCCCTGTTTTCCTTAGCACGTTTGCAAATTGCTTTCAAAATCATCAACTGCTTCAGTCAGACTAAACATACATTTTCTGTTTGCAAATATTTTGCGGTAAAATTGCACTCAGCAGCCGGGCAGAATAATTTCATTCATTGTTCTCCTGAAGTATGTGGTAGAACTCAATTCATCTAAGAAACTTGGGCCATTGAAGCCAACTGCCAACACTGTTAGGTCTGTGCCCTTACACAAGAAGAGTTTCCCATCACATAAAGACCTCTGGAAAATACGTTCATTGTCTTTAAAATTGAGATAAAGCCACTAATTTTTTACAGTCGGAGTAAAGTAATTATTTACCTTTTTGTGTACTGCTGGTTGCTTTTGTTTATTTCTTGTTGGTTTTTGCCTTTTTGTTTGTTGCTGAACTGATGCTCAGAGGCAAGGATTGAGGAAGGTGGAGGATTCTGGAGGAATAGTTTAGTCCCCAAGAGGCTTGCAATGTAGACTGCTAGACAAAATGAATAGCAGCACAAGAAGAAATGGTGTCTACAGCCAGGTGTCTACACAGTATCTTCAACACTTACTGTTCCTGAAACTTTGGCACATGGTTACAGCTGTGTTCCTCTCATTTCATGGGATCCACATTTCATGTTGTATTTCTCCCTTCTCTTTCTTCAATGCTGTATTTCAGGTGGCGTATGAACAGTGCATATGGTTCATTAGGTGGGAAGACGCTAAGTGCAGTTAGCAAGCATTGCAAAGCAGGGTGGCAAAGAAGCGCAGTGTTAGAATATTCAGAATTTAACTCAATTTTATGCATATCTCAGATGCGTATCAATTTCTGCTTTCTAGAAGGAAATCAGCACCTTGCTATGAGTCTTGACCAGGCATTAGTAAGGATTTAAGTCGAGATTTTGAGTGGTTAAATCCAGTTGTTAGTTTCAATTCAGTGCGTAAATTTAGGTGTTAAAATGTGCATTTGCCGTATCAGTCATTTGCACTTAGTTTAAGGCTGGGGACCTCTATTCTGTCTCCGTTTAAAGAACAGCAGTTCCCACTAAACTTCCCAGTGCCTGTGGCAAAGAAATCAGCCCATTCAGCTGTGCTTACCAGAGTTGCTCATCTCTTCAGCAAAAACTGTGTCTCTTCAGGGTATCTTTGTTTGGTATCAGTGTATCAGTGTTTGACAGTAAGGTCAGTCAAGCCCGTGTGTGTAACTGTGCCTCACCTGTTGCGGTCCCGTTCACAACAGCGAAGATGTGCATGGTTAGGCCAGGAAAGAGGTCTGCTTTTAATTGTGTGGGATGGAGATAAAGCTGTGCAAAAGTGAAATTAAACAGCTCTCCCCTTCAAAACCATTAGGACGATATAGCAGGCCCTGGCCCTTTCCGTAATGACGGCGGAGATGTTTTCACAGCCCTCGGTTCACAGCGAGCTGCTTTAATTAAACCTAGCCTAGCCCACGCATGAACCCGACTGGTGAATTTAGGTCGCCTGGAGGACGCGCCACCTCATCCAGTTATCTCGGGGGAAAGTGGGGGATGAGAATAAACACAGTCCAGGCTCCGCGGATGCCCCGGGCAGCTCAATGCCGGCTTGCGGGGAGATACTGGGGAAGGGAGCCCCCGGAAGGGTCTGCGGCCCCCGCGCTGTCTGTGATCGCGCCCCGGGCCCTGCCGCCGCCCCTCGCAACCGGCGGGGATGGAGGGCTTGGTTCGGGGCACAGCCCTACAGCCCCTGCTGCCTCCCTCCTGCTTTCGGCCAGAAAGTACCCAGTTATCAAACGGAACCGAGAGATGGTATTGAAAGAGCAAGTGAGGCGGAAATTTAAAGCCCCTCTGCTAATAATAACAGTATAAATAACCGAAGACATCTTGTAAACAGTGCGGTCATAACCCTGAAACATTAAACAGCGCGGTGGGATCTGGCGCATCAGCTGCCGGCGGCCGCTGCCGGTGCAGGGGGAGCGCCCCGCACTCCTGTTTATCTCAGCCTCATCTCCCACGGGCGCACTGATCGATAGAGAGGAGATGTTTAAGTTAAAAATTCCCGGCACTGAGGACCAACTGTACTTCATCAATAGATCACTGCTCCTGTCCCCGCGGAGCGGAGCGGCCGGAGCGGCGGAGGCGGCTCCCGCAGCGCCCGGGCGCCGGGCTGCGGAGCCGGACCGGGCTCCCGCGGCGAGGACGAGCTGCGGACCTAGACATCCCCTCCCCCAGGGGTTTGCTCCAGGTCTTTAGCTCCGGGGAAGCAGACCTCCCGCGGGCCGGGGCGGAGAGGCGGGATCCCCGCAGCGCGGCCGACAGAGATGCAGTCCTTCCCCCGCCGAGCCCGAGAGTCTCAAACGAACACGTAACACCGCTCCGTGTTCAGTAGAAAGGAAGGTTTATTCACAGAAATAGAGCAGAACCTGCTTGAAGAAAATATATCTATATATCTTTAGGGTGAATTACTTCATAGAGATGACTGTCAAAGTCAGTTTTTCTAGGCATCTACATATTTCACAGGTCTCAGACAAAAGATACACGCGTGGTAGGTTTTGTTTGATCTGTGTCTTTTCTCTAGTAGCTCTTGAACCAGCAAGGCTGTGGTTGCAGGACACTCGACTGTACACGCATTTAATAAAGTTAAATAGAGTCAGGATCTCTCGGGGTGGATGGAGTCTTTGCTAGGGCACATTTGGTCTCCTCTGCGCTGGGAGAGCGGCTCTCCCCGTGGCTCTGCCCGGGGCCCGGGGCAGCGGCGGGGCCGCGGCGGGTTCCTGCCCGCCCCGCCGCCCGCTCGACGGTTGCGCCGGGACGGACGCTGTTGGCCCGGCCGCGGGGCTCAGGATGCCGTCGGGCCGCACAAGCGGTTTGTGTTCACCACTTCTTTCAGGTCACTCTCGGGTTTGCCGGCTACCATAAAAGGCCAAGTCTGTAGCCAGGAAAAGACACGGGTGGGAAGGGGGTTACATATAGAGAAATGCACATTGCAACGCTTATATGGCCAGAGGATCCGGCTCGGGAGAGCCCGAGGGGACCGAGCCCGGCATCCACCGCCTGAGCCCAGGTCGGGCAGCGCTCAGCGGGGCTCAGGCCGGGGCAGTTGCCGCTGGCTTCGGCAAGAGCCCTTTTGTCTTTCGCCGGCGGCTGATGCCGCTTCGCCTTCACAGCCGCGGCGTTCCCCCCCATCAGGCGTCCTCGGGGCGGAGGAGCCCCGTCTGATCCGCGACAGAAGGGAGGGAGAAAGGAGGGGGAGGGAGCCGCCTGGTTCCGGCACATCCGCATCCCCCGGCACAGTCGCCGCGGGCACCCCCGCCGCAGCCGCGCCGACCCCCGCGTTTGGTCGTGACCGGCGTGCGGACTCTGACCCGCGGGAGCCGCCTCAAGACCCACAGCGCTGTCCGGGCTCAGGAGCCACTCGGGGCCCCGGCAGCCCCCGGCCGCTCTCCCTGGCCTCCTGCGGCTCGGGGAGCATGTTTTGGTGTGCCTCGGTACGTGAGAGGAGGGAGGTTATATCTCTATTGGGTGCTGGTTTTGTTTTACTTCTTTTTTTTTCCCATGTCGTTGTGCAGAGGATTTTGTTTTTAATTAAAAATTATCTCCCAGGCTTTTATCAGCTGACAGAGCGGGTAACGTACTTTCCCCCAGAGTCCAGAGCTCAAACGGCAGACCCTGACCCCAGTGAAACGTCCCCACATTTCCTCTGTGATCCGTTTATGCATCAGGGTCTGCACGTGTGGGCAGTGTAAAGGCTGTATGGCTAAAAAGAGCCCAGACATATCTTGCCTACCCCCGGTTTACATCATTTGCACATACTTTTAGAGCTAGAAACTGGATGTTTCTGGTGGCCGAGTATCGTCGGGAGACCCGGGGCTGCTCGGGAAAACTTTTTGTGGTGGGAGCAGCAGGACGGACACCGCACAGCCCAGGGAGAGGCATTGCGGAGTGTGCCTGCGGCAGACACCTACCCTGGGGAGTCCACACTGGTATTTATTTCTCCTGTGCCAGTTTACAAGGATAGGAGAAATGTCCTGGACCCAGCAAACCTGAACGGTTGATAACAGAGCCCCACGAGTTCTATCTTAAAAAAGCTGGGGCTTGAGGAGACTGTTATAGCAGGAAATGTTAGGGTGGGATAAGAATAAATCCTGGGTCCTTGACTTGGGTCCTTCCTCAAACATATCCTTTCCTACTGAGTTCCTATACCTGCCCACTTGCAGGTAGCAAGCTGCCATCATCCCTCTGAGGTTCCTCAGGCATTTCTGGAGCAGTAAAGAGAAAAGCCTGCCCCTGCCTCTTTGTGGCAAGCGTGGCTGACTGTCTCCTGGAGGGGATTGCTAGGAACAGCAGAGGGGGCCCAGGAGGCTTGGTGCTCAGGGCACAGGGCAAGAGGGTAGCTGGGAACCTGTTCCCTTGCACATTACCCCGTTCCACCCCACTGGCACCAGACTGTCTGCAAGAAGCACAGCAAGGTTTTCTCCCCGCACGTGCCCCATCCCAGCTCCTCACCCACCTCTCCCCATGCACATGCACAGAGTGTCTGGCCCCGGCGGACTCTGACTTACCAAGTTGACCGGGTGGATGTAGCCGTTTTCATACTTGTCATTAGCCAGGATCTGCCTCAGGTGAGCAATGTAGCTGGAGGCCAGCCTCAAGGTGTCCAGTTTGGAAAGTTTGGTGTCTGGGGGCACCCAGGGTAGGGTTGTCTTAAGCCTGGAGAAGGCTTTGCTAAGGACCCTCATCCTCGCCCTCTCCCTGGCGTTGGCAGCGTTTCTCTGTACCTGCTTTCCCTCCTGGCTCACTCCATTTAAAGGGCTCTTCTTGGGGGGAGCTTTTTTCCTCTTGCCCGAGGCCCCTCTCCCCTTCTGAGGGGAGCCATTCTCGCCATTGGATCCCTCCTCGTTGCTCTCGGTGGACGCCCCAAACTCTTTGTTAGTATCCATTTTCAGGCCATCGCACTCCAGCATCTCCACCTCCTGCAGATCTTCCACATCACTGAGGGACCCAGTGGACATGGTCTGGAAGTTGCCAAACGACCAGCGGGAAAGGGGGGAGGGGGGAGGAAAGGTAGCTCCTCAAATCTATGTCAAGGCGGCGTAGGAGAGAAGGGGCGCCAGTATTTTCCTCCCCTTCCCTCCCCGCCCAGAACTAAGGCACAATACCAGTCCAGAGAGGATCCCCGCCCTCCCGCCCCCCAACCCCGCTTTGCCCGTGTTTGAGGGAGGGAGTGAGATTGTGTGAGAGAGGGAGAGAGAGGGAGAGAGAAAGCGGAGGAATTTAGTGAGGACACTAGTAATTTATCTGGGGGATAAGAGAGGCGGATCCAGCCCAGGGGAGGGGCCCTGCCCACTGAGCACACCACATCCCCAATCACAGACCTCTGCACAGGACAGAGAATGAGGTATCCCAGCAAGCCTTTGCCGAGAGCTCGGAACTGGAATTCAAATCTTCACAATTGGACTAAAACAACTCACTTACTTTCTCTCCCCCTGCTCTGTCTTTCTATCCTCCCCCTTCCTCCTCCTCCTTCTCCTCCTCCTCCTCCTCTTCTCCTTCCCCACTTCCCTTTCCAGCCCAGGGTTGCTCTCCCCCTCTCTGCCTCCTAGATGACCCAGGCAGCTGGTGTCATGATTCTTGATGAAAGCCAAAATGGGTCATGAGCAGAGAGAGCAGCAGATCCACCAGCCAAGCTTTCCAGAGAGCTTTGTAATGCGTGCCATCGAAACGCTGTCCTGTAACCTAATCTGGGGGAGATTTGTGGATGATTATATTTGCAAACGCATCCTGTCCAGCTAGTAGCATATTCCAGGAAGGGAGTGCTCCGCTGCCTGGCCAGCAGCGTGGACCTCGCTGTCACAGCCCAGAGGCTGGAGGCAGGAGGATCTGACTTCTTCCAGCCTTCCGGGGTGACGTCCAACAAGTCCCGATCCTCTCGCAGCCTTTGAGTCCTCCCAGCTGTGAATGTTGCGGAGGCTTCCTGGGCCACAGGTGTGCCAAGTGGCCAAGATCCCAGCAGTCCGTGAGCCCCACTGAACTGAGAGAGAGTGTTATGCTGCTGGCAGGGTCTGTGTGGCTGTGGAAGGGGAAAGGATGTGCATGAAATGAAGGAAATAATGGGTTTATTGGATGATAGAGTTCCCACAAAAAAGTAACCATTGCTTGATATGTGGGTGCAGAGCAGGTGTCGGTGATTCATTCTGCTGTACCTGTGGAGTGTTTTGTCTGCTGATTCATGCATGCTCAAAAGTCAGGGAGTTTTGCCTGAATAAAGAGGCAGGACAAGGGATTCTGTGGGAGTGATGGGACTGATGGCATTAGGTCGGGCTCTGCAACCACTGTAGCCAAACATTCCTGGTGGTTTTACCACAAGTGTGAATGAGCGGGTTGCTGTGTAGTTTGAATGAATAGACTTATGCTGCTGTTACAAACTTATGCAAGTGTAGTTAGCCTTAGCAGAGCAGGCTTCTGAAAGCAGTTAACTTTGTCCTATCATTTCTTCCTCTCCATGTAAAATAGTCCCCTAAATCCACATTTGGAGCCCAAATAGGCCATTGAAGCAGAAATGTACTCCCATAGCTCCTTCTCTTCTCGCTTGCTTCCTGACACCTCACTGGTCCCCCAGCAGGCTGGGTTTTGAACACAAGGGACTGAAGAATTGAGCATGATCTGCACATAGGACCTTTCTGGACACAGGGAATTATTTGATTGCTGGATCAATTTCACTTATTCAACTGCTTATCTGAGGAGTCACATAGCTCCAGACAAAAATGTGCAGCCTCAGATGTCACCATGGCTCACAGTAGCTTGAAAGTTAATCCAAAGTTACTGGAGCCACAGGAAAAGTCCCTTGCTGATCCATGTGAGCATCACTTGGGGTTTTCTGCATGCACTAAAAAACACCAACCATCCAAACAAAAACTGTGGAGGGTCAAACTGGTGTGTCAGATGAGTGCTGTGTACTGTCTGCAGATTCAATTTTCGGTAGAAGGCAGAGTGTTATTTTTGATAACCAGCAAGGAAGTCTTGCCTATCTCATGGTACATCTCAGTTCCTGGGCTCATGTGAGCCAGAAGGAAAAACAGTAGGTCTAAACTTTAAACCACCTCTTCATCATTTGTCTGGAAGAGAATACCTTTCCACTCACAATAGGATAAGTACATTCAGATATCATATCTCCAAGCCCTGGGCCCTTGGGAATTCACTAATTTCTAACTTCATGTTGTGTTAACTGTGCCATGTTTGTGTTTTCTCTGTAGATAAACTAAACAGATTGTCAGCATATCAGTCCTAATTACTGAATTAGCTCTGCTTTTTTCCCCTTTTTTTTCTTAATAACATTGCTGTTGCAGATCCAAAATATTAATAATCACCAGCATGGAGATTTATGAGTCTCTTTATTTTCTAGGCCTGATTGTTGTTTGTGCAGGTGGGGATTTAAATGGCCATATCCATTGCAGAGATTTATAGTTCAAGTGATTGATGTTACAATTGAGCTAAAAGACTCTTACTGGAGCAAGGATGACAGAAAACCAAGTTGAAGTTGCTTGTGTCTCTAAGCGTGAATGACCAGAGAGGACAAAATCTCACCAAAATTTCATCATCAGAAATTCCCAGAAGAAAAAAACAACTAAAAAATATATACTTATAGCCTTTCTATCATTTATTTTTAACTTTGGTAATTTCTAACCTTTTGTCGTATAAAGCAGAAGGAATGATCTGACTTTTTAAAAATGGCTTTACAGTGCTGCTACATATGCATTCTGATTATCAAGATACGCATACATGTGTGTTATGAGCCTTTAGAATTTCCACACTTTAGTAATTTTTATTTTTTTACACACATTTTAAAATCTTCAGAGTCATTAAAATTGACGTAATACAGACCACACACCTTTGTGGAGACACAGGACACATTTTTGTATTCGTTTTGTGGAGATTATTGCATGTATGTGATGTATACTCACGTACATATATTATAATGTACTTTGAGTCCTTTATGCATACAAATTATTACACACTCTTAAAACAACAGATTTATTCATCATTCCCTCTCCAAGAGGGGCAGCGTGGGCAGAGTTAAAAAAAAATTTCCTCTCATCTCTGGGTAACTCCTACTTCCTTATTTGTTTGTTACATGACTTGTGCCTCTGCTTTTCCAACCTTCCTGCTCCTTATGTCCCACCTGGCAAGGCCAGGGCTTGTACCCCTAACCTGGCTCCCAGTTTCAATCCTTTTCCCCTCACCTGAATTTCCTTGCCCAGTCCTCCTGACTCTCGGAACTGCAGCCCTGATTTGGAGTAGAGTCTGACAGGGTGGAAACCAACCCAGCCCTGTGGGAAGGGTAAAAGTGAAGTGGCCGCAGCCACTCACGTAACGGTGGGACCGCTTTCTTCTCCAGTTAGATGACTGGGACTACAGGCTGGCCACTGGGTAAATAACTGCCTGGGAAAGACAGATGGAGCTAAAGTCCTTTTGGCCTTTCCAGTGCGTTCACTTCTTCATTCATGTTTTTAAAAGTAACTTGAAGTACTGGCATGAGGAACATCAGTGCAAATCTGTGGATTTACCCTGTAGATTACTTTGTCCTCTGCACTGCTTTGGCTGCACAGGACCATGAATCTCTTTTACCCCTAACTGAGACCCACTAAGGCCATTAGGACATGCTAGGGATGCTGGGGACAGAGATTTGGGATGCCAGGTTCTGAAGAGTGTCAGATGAGGGACACATCATGCATAGGCTTATGCTGGTCTATGGCAGGTTACAGGTTTCCCTCCAGAAAAGAAATCCCACTTTTTATGCCTCTAATCTTCTCTCCATGTGCAGGAATAACATGGTAATTTGAGACCAGCTTTGGAACTTGAGGCCAAGCTTTCTGCGTCTCATGGTTTTGCATGGCACATCTTGGTTTATTTTTTGATGTTCTGTTTCATTTATCAAGCCACTATATTTTCACTGCACATTGAACAGTCACTCAAGAAGAAACTCAGATCACCCACAGCTGAGGAAAACATAATCCGTTGCTGATTTTAAAATTATTTACCCAAGTATAATACAGGTGTTTTCCAGTATTAGAGAATAACCAAGGAAGTCACTCACAGGCAGCCAGCTGATCATGAATCTTGTTCAGTGAGGTTTGAGGGTAATCAGGAATAAGAGTACAATTGGATTAGTGTTTTCAAGTTGCAGTTTAAAAAAAACCTCTTGTTGCACTGAGGTTTTTTCTGCTCACTCTTCGTCTCACCTGGAAATCAAGTAAAATGGTGGAGGGACTTTAGAAGCATACTTTTACATACCTTTAGTGAAATAACGCCAATAATATGATATTATATACAAAATAAGGTATTACTAATAGTACTAATAATATAAGAATCCTTTGGTATTTTTGCAATATTGTAGGGGACGAATCGATCAAAATTGTTTGTAACAGTGGAGAAATGTTTTGGAAGGGTCAGGGCACAGAAACCCTCCTAGTGCTTTGTGTCTGTTTCTGGTCACAGTTTTGGTTTGAAAGGTAAAAGACATTACGAAAAATAACATAAAGCAATACACAAGGGAAAAAAGGTAATGTTGGTGCTAACAAAAGGCTGTCCTGGAGAACTGGCCTAAGGGGCACATGTTTGTATGTGATACCATCATCATTGTCCTCATCAAGAAATTCTCATGTCTTGCTTCAAAGCCCCCAGAAATCAGCACTTCTTGAGAAACTGTTTTCTGGAATTGTTTATTGTGGGGGAAAAAACCCAACAGTATTTCCTTCTATTTTCATTTTAAAATATCATTGCATATTCCTAGAATGGAAAAAATTCAGTCTTATTGATTAAAAAATTTAAAAGGAAATAAACTGTAGTTTCAAGAAAATGTATGTAGAAAATTATGCAGGAGCCATAATTCCATTTCATATGATATTTTAAACCTTGAAATATCACAAACCCATTGAAACTCTGGGAATTGGAGTTCAAGAAAAAAATTTTTTAGTGGATATTGAAAAAATCTTTTGTGAAACTCAATTTAATTCCAAATGTGATATTTTAATCTTTTTTTGGTCACACTGACGGCAAAATCTGTGACAAATATAAGTAGTGCTTTTGTCTACCAGAGGGAGTACCTGTACGTGTAACAACTGAATGACTTCTACCTCCCAGACTTATGCTACCTAATATCTTTTGCTATGAGTGACTCCACAAAAATCAGCAGGGCTGCTCACAGGGTAAATCAGCCTGTACGAACAAGAATGGCAAAAACTGCCTCTATAGAAGAAAAGCCATGATTAAATATCCTAATGGCTAAGAGAGATACTGACAACGAGGTCAGTGTCTTAATCATGAAGGATGCGTCAATTTGTCAAATCCTGGTGTGACTCACATCCTGCTGCTGTTCCAGGTGAGGGCTTTGGGACTGCTGCTGTGTTAAGCAATGTCTTGCTGTGAGCTAGAAGCTGCGTGCACCAGAAACAAGAAGCATGTAGGATATAGAAGTTATTGAAGCAGAAACAAAACAGCTAATCCTTGACATGAGCACTCAGCCCAAACTTTCAATGAACTATTCACAAACATGCTAGTGAATCTCCTTTTGCTGGATGCTTGTATGAAGCAAACCTTGGAGAAATTATCTCAGTTAAAACATAGGGCTCATAATGCTAAGGTCATGGGTTTGATCCCTGTATGGGCCATTCACTTAAGAGTTTGACTTGGTGATCCTTGTGGGTCCCTTCCAACTCAGAATAGCATGTGAAACCTAAGTGGCTGTGTCATATTTGTTTTATTTTTTATTCCTATACAAAAGGAGACTCACAGACAATGAGGAGAGGTATCCTCTTCCATCTCTACTGCGGAGACTGTTACTATGCATTGCTTCCAGAATGCATCTCTGAAATATTACTAGATAGTTGACACTGTAAACTCTTTTATGAAGTGGTCAAAAGAGAAATATGCAAAAAACCCAATACATCTTATGCAAAATAGTCATTGAAGGATTAAAGTCTAGGCATAACTGTTTTGTTTTGAATATCTCTTACTATGATGTTTCTTTATTGGCTAATCCTTTGCATTTTTGTGACTTTAAGGCATGATGAAATTTGTCGATAAGAAATAACTTCTCTTTGCCTTCCAGTAATTAGTACATTGGATAAAGTTTTGGAAAATAAAATATTTTTTCTTCAGAGGGAAGTTTGGAAAAGAAGAACACTTTGTAGGGGAGTGGCAGGAAGAATGTCAGCTATTCTGGTGAGATTTTATTACTTGTTTGGTTTATGGCATGATGTGTGTACGTGTAGACACAGATTTTCTGAAATTCCTATTCACTTAAAGTGCTCACAGTTTCTGAAAGTTGGGTTCCCACTGCATCCATCATTAAACGCATTAGGTTGGACTATGTTCTCTGTTCCCATCCAAGTGAAACATCACATGCTGGAACCCACTCTTTGTGGGCTCATTTACTCTATTAGAGATTGAGTTGGCCACAATTTGTGCTGCTGGGCTCCCTTGAGCTCCATTTGTCATGGGGGCTTTGCATTTTACCATTGGTGGCCACATTAAGTCTTTAAAAACACATGCTGAACTGCAGTGACATAGCTGCAAAAATATTTTGGCTAAAAATATTGATATAATAAAACAGCAAGCTGGCAATATTCAGCTATCCACTTGTGCGATCATGCACAGGGGTTCAACCAACCCAGTAGTTGGCTGAAGAGGGCATGTGTTGTGGACGGGTCTGAAGTGGGAATGTTAACTGGCAAGACAAAGGAGAAAGCAGATTACACATCCTGCTCAAGTGACACAGAAAGACCACAGTCACTGTGCATTTCTTTGGACTCTGACAGGCCTTATACATGCCTCATAAACTGCGACTCTCAGAGCTCCTGGAACATCCCCAAAGTGGGGTCATGGCACTTTGCCACAGTGCAGTCCCCTGGTTTTATGGTGCGTATCGTAGTTCATAGTACATATAGAAAATGGTGTTGTTTTAGAAAGTGGTATTGCAAAAGCACATAATAAAAGTCTATTTAAGTAATTTGGAGGAAACAAATAGTTTTAAAAATGAACCAGGGGACAGCATACAAAGAAGACCATAAATGTGTGTTGCAGTGGAGCCCCACCAGGCTGAGAGAGGACCAAAGAACTGAAACTACAGAAGTGAGGGAGGAAAAAGCCTCAAGTATGGACTCTGAAGGTAGGCTGGCTCTCTTTCTCCTCCCTACATCTCTTTTTTTCTTTTGTGTGTACAGATTCAGGGTGATGCTCAGACTCCCTAGTATGCAGTTCTTAACTTGGGGGTGTGACTAACGCAGAAGGAAAGCTGGTTAAAGGAGAAAAACAGAGGGGTGAGTCATCAGACCTTCTGTTAGCCAGGTCCAGCACGCTCGTGCAGTTCGGTAAGGGGAAATACAACACAAGATCTAAGAGCTGCTCTGAGTCCATCCAAAGCAGAAAGGACAAGTTTTAAAACTGCCATGGAGATGAGGCATCTGATCCAAGGGACCAACCATTAAAGCAGCCAGCTTTTTAGAAAGAATGGTATGGGACCATGCTCTGGGGTACAGGTGTTGATTTTCTTCTGTTACAGGCCACAAATGTGGGATTCTTTCTGCTTCAGTCTCTCAGTGGTAAAAAAGGGATGAGAACACTTCCCTGCACTACAGAAACATTATGAGGGGCTTAGGCACTATGGTAATGGATACAGAGGGTAGCTAAGATAAATAACCTGATAGTTGCAAGAAAATGATTGATGCTGGAATACTACAAATACGTTGAAAGCCTAAAATATCTTTGTGATGTCTCCTCATTTCTTGAAATGCCAATTAACATTTTTCACTCAGATACCTGATGTTTACATTGGCACATTTTTATGCTCACATGTCTTACAAAATGGATACTTGGCTGACTTTGATTTTAGATGAAAGCATTCATCTCCCAACTTCATAGTAAGTCTGAAAGATAGAAAAGTTGGTTTCATAGGAAGAAAAACAATGAGTTTTCATCCTGCTAGTGACGAGTGAAAAGCCAAAAGTTTAATAAACAGAGCAGGAGTACCATCATTGGTAACACTATAGCACAAGTAGCAAATCAGCATTGACTAAATTACTCCAAGGTCCCCAAGCTCTCTGTGAAGAAAAATAAAGTGTTACTTTGGTTTCCTGTAATCCTTCCTCAGTAAAAACACAGGATTCCCTTAGGAGAGTTAAAGTCCATTACTAGGCTTCTTTATGCCTTTTTGTAACTAATTGTCTCTTCCATGAAGGGCCTTACTTCCTTGAACCATGAGCTAATCAGGCTTGCAGGGTGCAGTTTGGCTGCAGACAACTCAGCTTTTATGCCCATTTTCTTTCCATGTCGTATTTTTTAGTTTTGCCACTCCACCTCACTGCTTTCTAAGACTTCCCTGGTACTGACCTGTGCAGTGGCTGTGTTGTGTGCAGGATTACACGCTCTAAACATCCCTTCACAGGCGTGCAGGAAGCAGCCAGGCAGGCGTGGCACCCGAAGCAGAGCACTTTGTACCACAGGTGGAATGAAGCTGGGCTTCTTAGAAGGAGAAGTACAGCTTAATTTGCTTCCCTGATAGCACAGCATACACTCATTAGACCCAGCCTAGCTGCTTCTTCTCACCCAAGGTACTGCTTTTTCCTGCAACCATAAATCGTGGCTACTTTTGTTTCCCATCACTTTATGCCACCCTTCCCCCTTTCAGACTGCTTGTCTCACAGCAGATTTATAAATTTTGCAGCTTGTTCCATCCGTGTTTCTTTCTCAGTGACTTAAATAACTCATTTAACTCAAGCTGCTAAAGAAACTTCTCAAATAATATTCTCTAATTTCCACAGCTGAGTGGTCAAAACACACCTTTGTAACTCCTTAAGCTGCATCTGAGCTGAGTTCGAGCCACTCAGTATACAAAAACTAAAGCAAAATTTTATAAACAAGTAAATGTATTTATGAGCACAACTGTAGAGGCCGGGCTCTGTAGTACATCAGGAGGCTCTTTGATACTAAACTTACTTGAACATGTGGCATGTAATGACCCAAGTGTCATGATGTGCAAGCAACTATAAGAATAGCCAAGTAATTTCTTTATTGTTCTGTCTCTTTCAATTCTGAACTATTGTTATTGCAGGAAAGTTGTAAAATACATATCTTGCTACTTGATTTTTTGTTTTCTTTTGAAGGAGTAGATGAGGAAAGCTAAACAACTCCAGAATATACAACCCTTTACAAGGTGTTGGAGAGGGGGGAGGGTGGCTCAGTGATGAATGACCAGTCGTTCAATTGTTTTCTTTCTTGCAGAAATAAGAGACAGAGTACAGTTTATCTTACCCTGACTTTTAGCAAGACAGATTGCCAGGCAAAACCCCTGGGTTGAAGTCATCCAACCACCAAGTAGAGTAAAAAGACCACTGTTACCTTCACAAGACTGACCCCCACCCTCAGTGCCTTTTAAAAGTCTATGGTGGTTTTTTCTGAGGTTCTAATATGAACTTTAACTACTTTCACAACATTTTTTATGCTGAATGCAATCTGGAATGATTTATTTGGGGCCACTGTTAGACAGGCTAAGACCAACTCATCTGTGTGTATCCCTTGCAAACGACATTCACTGCTACAGGATTCCCCTTCATGCTGTGTTTAATTCCCCCCCACTTTCAGCTGCCACTGAAGTTGGTTGCCTCTAGTCTGAACGTTTCAGGCCTGCACTGCTACACTGACATCAGCCAAACCTCTCTTTCACCTCATGGGTGTGAATGGGGAGGAGAACTCTTTGCTGAGAGGTGAAAATCCAGAAGTAACAGCAAGGTAATTCCAAGAAAAGCTCATTGTCCCAGATTTTTCCCTGCACTCTTCTTTAATTGTAGTTTTCTTATCAACTCCATTCCAGTACTTTGGAGCAATACTTCTGGATGTGGCATCCTGAATTTATTCTACCTACATCTGAGAGACAACATAGATCTTAAGTGGCCTTAATCATGCCCTGAAGGTGCATATTTCACTGTGATAACTATAAATGGATCAGTAGCTTAGGTCAGCTCGAAAGAAACTCGGCCAATGTGCACTTCAGCAAACTGTTTCATAAAATTCAGAGGAGCACAAAAGGCAGGACAGACAGAAAGAGTTAAAAGGGAAAGATGGATGCACTTGCAGTATCTGTTTCTTCCAAGTGACTGTAATGTGTTTATACAGCTCTCAATAAGGCTAGTGGATAATTAAAGGAAAGAATTGACACTGGACACTATTCCACCTTATACACTATGGTGCAGGGAAAGTCACACAAGTGGGATCATAAGAAAACAGCAGCAAATTCCCTTCTCCTCTTTTTGACCAGGCTCAATATCTTCTGTCTTGCAACTGAAGGATGACTGACTAGTCCACGTTGGTGGGAGAAGGTTAAAATATACTGATAAAGTTAGGGTCCAAATTCATCTTTCAGCATTACAGTCAAGTATTTTATAAATTATGACTGTAGCAAGACAAACATCTTTGCCATGGTCCAGTTCAGCAGGATGTACCCTCACCAGCATAAATCCCATTGTCTGCCTGTTCCTACAGCTACAGACTATACTTTCATCTCAGATGTGTCTTTCAGTGAGATCAAGGACAGATTTGAGTCCCTGTCTAAGCTCAGATAACCAGATTCCGGGTGGGTAGAGAAGTCTTGGCAACAACGTGATTTCGGTGCATGTTTGTGGTCGGGGGAGTAATTACCTGTTCTCTGGCCATGTGAGGGGTCAAAGAAGACCATCCTCCCTCTGGACTGCCCAGACCACTTGGCCAATTTGTCAAGAATCCCATAGGATAAATATCTGTCTCCAGAGACCTTTATAGTGACAAATCCAAATAAATCAGAGTCACTTTTACTGAGCACTTCAGCAGACAGCTCAGATTTAATGAATCAGCCTTCAGACCCCCAAGGAAGATTTTCTTTCCCAAGCCTAAGGGGAACAAATATTTGAAAAAAATTGCCTGCAGGGTAAAATTCTCTCAATCCAATCTGTGATATTTTGTGATTGCAGTTAGCAATAAGACTAACAGTGTTTTAAAGAGCTCTGAGGATCAGCTGTATGATCAGTGTGCCCTGTGCAGAGAAAAGGAGGTTGCTGTGGATCAGGTGATTTTCCTCATCAGTGATCCACGGTGGACTTTGCATTCCTTTATTAGTGCCCTTCTGTATTTTTGGCTGGAACTACTCATCAATGTAAAAAAAAAAAAGAAGAAAAAAGGAAAAAAGAAAATAAATCAATCTTAACCCCCTACATCACCAAAAGTCATCACCCAGATAAAACCTTGCAGGTTAGTTGTTGTGGGTCATTCAAACAGTTTTAAGGCTTTAACTTCTTGATCCCCTCTAAAAACTTCCTTCTCCATTTCCTTCCCCCCTTTGGGATCTATCCAGATGCCTGCTCAAATACCTGCTGGCGCCAGAGGAAATTCTCCTGTAACAGATACCCTGTGATGTAAAACCAATATTTTGTTTCCAGGGTCATCCCTTTCACACCCTCACAGATCCTCTTGCTTCACCAACCTGCCTCTTGGTCAAGCCAAAACATGAGAAATCGTGAATCCAAAGAGTGGGATTTCGAAGCAGTTTAATAGGCTTGGTGATTGCTAACCCACACATTTCCTCAGCTTCCTCCTCCTGTTGTGGTAGCCTTGTCTGATAATTTATGTCATGTTAACAGTCTGCTGGGCAGATACGTCTGCTCACAGCTCAGCAAAGAGAGAGAAAGAAAGCAATTTAAACTGACCCAAAGTGTTCATGATAATCAGAATGGTAACACCTCTTCAGATAGGCCTGTGCCTAATACAAAGGCCTAATAAAAGGCATCTTTCCAGTGACAGGATGTAAGCGAGTGCATCAGGATCCACAGCCAGGTAAAATGTTACCTAAAAGTATTTTTAATCATCATGACTATGCAAACAAAAATGCAGAAACATTTCATTTCTGATGGTTCCTCATCTCTTCTTTAGGGAATCATGTTGGAAATAAGAAGAGGATCAGTGTTCAGAATTTGGTCAGGAACTTCTTGATTTGACACTATCCCATTCTACTTGTGGTTTTTATTTGTGCTCTCTGGCTGTTCACACACTTTACATGATAATCAGCGAATTGCTTTGTATTAATGTAATATAATGAGCTTTGTTAATCGTCAGATGGGATATGCGAGAAGGAGATCTTCAGAAGGGACCAGAAATAAACACTTTGAAAGCGACATTTCAGGTGCTCATTTTCGCATCTAGACTTATAATACATAATATGGGCAATACCTCCAGAATAATAGTTGAAGAAAACATTTAAAGTTATTTACTTATATAAAATGTGACTTTATGTCACTAACTTTTATGTGACTTTAATGAAACTAAGTACAAGCTTAAAATAAGGATTTGTTTCAGGCCTCATAATTAGACTGCAACTGAATTTTATTTTAAAAACTTTATGTTTTCAAATTTTTCTCATGAAGGAATTAAGCAGAATAGATGACTTTTTTTCTGATTACAATCTTTTAAAAAAATATACAGAGAATGTACTGAAATAAATATTCTTTTGTCTGCAACTGAAAAAAAGAACCTATAAAATAAATTTTTGCAAAATGGTTACATGTAAGACTTTGCTATGGAGTGGGCGATTTATTACGCTAGAAATTTGTCATCCAAAATCCTTGAAATATGCCAGAATGCTTGTTCATTTCTTAAAAAAAGTATCTTCCATTCTGACATAATATACTGCATAAAGTGCAGAAGAACAAGAGTAAAAATGTGTTTTTTTAATGATTAAGGACTGATCTTGTTCCAGTTTGAGTCAGTGGCAGAACTCCATGGAATTGAGCTGAATATATGGGTATAGATAAGATGTTGTTTACTGTGCTTTTGCTTTTTCTGAGAGCAGAATGTAAGTGAAATATATTCCTTGCACAAATTAGATTATCCCGTCATCTGCTGACTCCTACTTAAAACAAAGTACAGGGATCTCGCCACGTTTTCCAGGAGCTGCAAACTCTAATATCCGTGAAGCCTTAAAGACACCCTTGCCACTGTGTGAATTGGCTGTTGCATCAAAAAAGGAATGAACACAGTCATGGAACAAGAGTTCATGAGATTTTGCTTGTATGTATAAGTGAATGTACCATTAATAAGTGCTCCCAGCCCTCTTTCAGCTGCAGTTACAAGTTTTTTTAAAAGCATTACATATTTTTGTGCAGAGTCTTGCCTGCGGCCATGAACAGGGAGGGAGTAAGTTGTTCCTCCATGTGCCACATTTGCACTGAGCAGAGGGAGCACAAGCTGCATCATTTGTGCAGCAGCCAACCCTCAGCAACTGAGTGGGCACTGGCCAAAATAAAAGAGGGTAGAAGTAGTAACAACCTGAAGTTATATTCTGCCAGCATCAACCAGGTTACAGGTGTGGTAGAAAAGGACAGACATTATGCCAGTGGTGGAAATTATTCCTTACAAGAAAGAAAACAGGAACAGAGAAAGCACTCTACTAGTCTTGATTTTCCTGAAACACTTATTTGGGAGGTAAAATTGCCAGTCTCAACATCTTTAAGTTGAGACTAAACCACTACCTTGTAACATGAAAAAGAACAATTTGCCAAGAGTGCTCTCATTTTTATTAACAAAACCTTTGGAAGACAAACAATCTGACAAACTCTACCTAATTTCTTCAGTGGCACAAATCATTGGTCTGCTTGTGTAATGCCTTACCAGCAGAGACGGAGCTGCATGAAAAAAGCAATTCTCTCTGAAACAGGAGCTAGGGAGCAGTGCTGCAAATGCTACAGAGTAATGGTATTAGGAAGTGTGAAGGAGGAGAAGGGAATTGTTTACAATAAAGTGACCAAATGATTCCTAAGTCGTTGGCTGTACATTTCGTCAGTCCTCAGATAAAAAGTGCAAGGCAAAGTGAATCCATACAGTTGCCCCCTTCCTTCTCTGCCCTATCCTCGTGGGTGATAGAGCATAACCGTGTTGGTTTTGACATTATTTGGTTATCCTGAAAATAAATCCCTTTTGGAAAGGTGAATAATTGGACAGACCTTACAGCTGACAAGCTAAAGGTTAGAGGCGTGGGGGAAGGCAGTGGTGAGGGGGAGAAGGAAGGGGGGCTGTGGTGTCACAGATGCAAACCCATTCCAGGAGGCCACCAGCATGTGAGGAGCTGTAAGTCTCATTCTGGTTTGTACTTTGGCAAATGAGTGCAGTTTTTGGTCTGATACATATCATATTGTATTTATGGTTTCTGAAAGTATTTTTGATTCAGCAGAGAAACGAGACATACCTTTTCATGTTATTGAAGCTCTGAGAGGTATACCCTTGTCCAGTGAAATTAAAAGGTAGTAAATTTTGTCCCTATAAAAGGAAATCCCCACTTTTCCCAACATCTAGCTAATCTGTGGAGTTCACTGCCATAAGTGGTCATCAAGATAATATATTGTGGCTGGATTCTTAAAAGAGCTAGATAATTTTATGACCATGAGCAACATCTGTAACTATGCAAGTGAAGATCATGATAATGGCAGTCCAACCTCATATTTTACAGCATAAAATAAACCCCCTTGGGGACACAGGAAAGACTGGATAATTGACTATTTATCTGATAGGTGGTTTTAATCCTTACTCTGACACCTAAGAGGCAGAGCACCATTAGACCAGGGTACCAGATTATTTGCTTGTGTCTACCCCTACCAAAGACTGTGGCAATATTTCAAGTGTTTGCTGTGAACTCAAACTTCACGTAGACGTGTCTGAAGGTTTGGTGCTGATACTGGGCTGTGATTTGTAATTTTTGAGATGAAAATGTATTGAGGTCAATCTACCATTCCTTGAAAGTTTTCTGAATGTGAGTGCTGTTGTTCTGGCACAGTGTTGGCATTTAAGGAATATAGGTTCACATCCTAATGCCCAAACATTTGCAATGTGACCATAAGTGTATCATGCATAGCCGAACTACACAATGGCTTACTGGCTCCAAATGAGTGATTTTCTTTCATTCAGTGTCTTTCTGTCTCATCTGTTCCATCTTAGATTGTCTAGATGAGGACTCTTAGAATAATTGTATGCAGTATCTGACACAGAGACACAGTTTGTGTCCTGAATGAGGTTTACTGAGGCAAAAACCCTGTGTTGCAAACAATGGATTTAATTTCAATCTTTACAAATCTTTGAGAAGTACATCCAGACTCTTTGTGGCACCAATCTACTAAATGTCTTCATTGCTTGAGCAACATACTCTGTTTTGGGATTGAAATAGTTAGAAGAATCCTGAAAATGCAGTTGCAAGTAGTGTAAAATTCCATCTCTTTCTTCCTGCTTACCTCCTAGCAGGTACTTGAGGACATTCAGAACTCTGACTTCCAAGATCTCCTTTCCCAAACACCCCCATAAATGTCAGAGTTCCTCGCTGTACAAGCTGTTGGTGTAGAGATGCAACACAAGGGGCAGAATAACAGGAGTTGTCAGGGAGCTGGGTGAAATTTTCCATGTCTTCTCCCAGACTTTTTAACATTTGTGAGAAACTCCTTCTCATTCAGAAAATGCACTATGAGAAATTTATAATAGGAAAACACCAACACATGAAAAAGGGCCACAAGGCATCAGCTTTCAGGGTTCCACAAAAATCCAAAATGAGCCCTACTCTGAGGGCACCCTTATAAAGCAGTGCATTTTGCAATCCTGGACATGGTTCTTCCACATGCCAAATCCTGTGGTCGCTGGCCCACTTGAAGAGATTCTCACCACCCTCTTTGCCTTTGCTGATTCTTCCTGTCCTCCCCATGGTGCTGGAGTTCACGGTCTGCTCTGCTGTGATGAGTCAATTGTTTGGCTGGCTGTGCTCCCAAGCAGATTTGTCATAGTGCCTGCTTTCAAAACAGATATCTATTTTCTTCCTTTTTCTTTTAAAACCGGACCATTCCCCAGGTCGGGTTTGGAGCTGAGCCATGAAATTGTCACATCTGAGAGGAGGTAACCCCTATCAAGCAAGGAAGGAATCTCTTAACACTTCTCTGCTTTTAAAGAGTTTGTGCCCTGGAAAAACACCCTGTGGTTAGATAAGGGACAACCCAGAAAAGTCACCATCCATGAAAAGGGGAGGGATATTTCAGGCCACACTGCTCTTCTAATAGAGCTATTCAAATTCATTATCACTACATGATATAATCAGTCCTATATAGTTATCAGGTTCTGGGGCTGTTTTCTTTTTCTGCCACTGACAAATAGGCCAAAGTAAACCAGGTCACTGATAAGACAGACCCCTGGGAAGATGCTCTGCCACACTTGATGCATGGATAGGGCTTTTTGTTCATCACTCACATGATTTTGTCTTGCAGCATCTGTTTATTTTCCTTCTCCTTTCATTGCCCAAGTTTGAAAGCAGCCTGAAATAGAATAGGATTTATGCTATGATCTGCAAACCCTGAACTTTTTATTTAGGAGACTCAAAGACTATAAGGCCAAGAGAGCCCTTTGGTATCCTCTTGTCTGACCTCTGCTACAACTGAGGCCATTAGCTTTCTCTGACTTAATTCTTGTTTGGTCTATCTACTGGAAAAACATCCAGTCCTGATTTAAGAATTGCGAGTGGTGGAGAGAATTCATCACAACTCTTCACAAACTGTTCTTACGGTCAATTACCCCATCTGTTAGAAAATTTCCATCGTACTTAAGTTTAGATTTGCTGAGCTTCAATTCCCAGACGTTGGCTCTTGTCCTTGCTGTGCCTCTGTAACCCTAGATATTCACCCAGAGTCAGCTCAGAGAATGGGATGGTAATTAGGCACACACATATATATCACTTCGAGATATTTTCAGTCGTCTCGTCTCCTGAGCAAAAATGGGGTCTGAACAGAGTCACAAGGTTTTCTGAGAAAGAGATTATAATTTGTTATCATTCTAAAAATGACTATTTACATTTGTGGCATTTGAATTACAGGCATATGATTTTCCAGCACCTGTGGAAGTATAATTCCCACTAGATGCTTTTAAGGATGACTTTATACATTTTTAAAAGAGAAATGGCCTGTTACCCAGAGAATCCACTTTTACCATTGTTGTCAACTGAATGAAATCAATGTAGTTTATTTGCAAAGAGAATTCAGCACATATAAGAGGCCAAAGTGAATTCAGATATCATAGTTTTGATGTTGCAATCTTGTGAATTAGAGCAGCTAAATGGACTCAAGATATGTTTCTGAAAGGTGCTGTCATGATTTTACAGGATGTTTCTCTGATGCGATGACTGTTTCCCTGGGGATGCTCTGTCAAATGCTGTCCAGACACAAGGAAGCATGAAAAGATGGCAGAGCTAGACTGGGATGATAAGGCACAGTCAAGTCCCTACAATTTGCTTTTTTTATTGTTCTTTCTGACAGTATTATGTAACTTTACCCTTTCTAGGGGAACATCCACCAGCACTAAACCACATTTACTACAGATGATGCTTTCTCATCTGGTTAAATGTAGCGTTTTCATGAAAGCGGTCAGGGATCAGTTGCCTTGGCCTGGACGGTACACTCTGGGGCACCTGGGGTGCAGGGTGAAGAGGGTGTTTCCTAACAGATTGAGGAGCAGGCATTAGGACCTCTTTAATTCTGTACATAATTGTCCCCAGGCAGGAACAACTGCTTCCTGCCTTGCTGTCTTGTGTTGCTTAGTCCTGCAAGCTCATGAGGCCAGGACAGACAGAGATTGGGATCACGGAAGTTTTCCCCAATAAATTATGCCACCAGCCAATGAAGAACTGGCAAAGGCATGAGAAAATGCCCTGTGCCAGGTGTTCACACCCACGCAGAGGAAGGAGAGTAGTTGGCCTAGGAGGGAACTGTGGTGGGTTGATGCCAGCTGAGAGTTTATCTTTGCGGACAATGAATTCCTGGTAGCTATTTAAGGTTAGCCCACACAGGGGACAGTAAGGGGAGAAACTGGCCTACAAGTGGATCATGCTGACACTTCCATGAAGATGAACTGGTTACACCAGAGCCAATCCACCAACACTGCTGAGCAGACGGGCTGATGAAAAGGGCTAAATCCACATCTAAGTGAGGACAGCAGTAAAAGTCTATTGTCCCTTTTGGTACTCCCACTTTTAGTCCCCCCCACTCTAACCACTATCACAGTTTTTTACTTTCAATGCCACCTGACAACAGCTTGGTACTGTGGATGGAGAACATTTAAATAACAAGCAAATTGAAATTTAGTTAATTTGCAGTGAAACCCTCTAGCTCTTCCAACAAATGATGCTAGATTGTTCCTTGAGAGATGATCTCAATTCCATGCATGTGATGAGTATGCAAGGACAACTTTCTTTTTGATGGTTGCAATTGGATGGTTTGAGGGTTTTTTTGTCAGTAGTAAGAATTAATAATACTTGTGAATGGACAATGATAATAATAATGTTCTGTAGTTAGAAGTTCCAGTGGTTTTTGTTTATTTAATAATTTTCTGGAATAGCTCATAGGCATTGGCTCCCATTGTCCAAGTACTTCATTTAGATTCCAATTTATAGATGTCCTGAAATGTAATTGGTCATCTGGCTGAAACCAGAAGGCAGCCAATTAAATTCACAGGAAAACATTAATCTGAGCTGAAGAATTCATAGCACATATGTGCAATCATTCCTCCTTTTACGTATGCTTTCTGTTCTTCCTCTGCTCCTGCTCCCCCAGCTCCCACCCTGCTTCTTATTTCACCGGCCAAAGGACAATGTGCCAACTCTAACAGCACTGTCCGAGGAAAAGGAAAATTAACACCAGTTTTGCTTTTATATATTCAGGACTCAGTCCAAGAAGGCCACCAGAGTGAATGTTGAGTTTTTCTCCTGCTTTTACCAAGCCTGAGATCTGGCCCAAGTATTGTATTGCCAGCAAGTATCAGTGCAGGGTGTGAGGACAGAGGAGGCAGGAGCCAGGGCGTGGGTGGCAATGAATGAACCACCGGCTGGAAGGGAGGAATGAAATCGAGAGGGAGGGCTTGCAGGAACTGGAGAGGAGGAGAGGCAAAGTTGGGAGTGCTGGGAGCAGGAGCAGAAGTCTGGGATCATTAGGACATGCTCACTCTGGGCCTGGGAGCTGAGCCTGGTCTCCTTATTCCTCTCCTGTCAGTAAACATCTGTGAACAACCTTTGGAGATGTGTGTTTATTGTCTCCTTCTCCCTTCCGTGTCATTCTGCAAGAAGTGACCCAGCTCTGCTGTGAGCTTCAGCAGGGGAGAGGTGTGCTGTGTCTGCACAGGGGTCACGCTCTTCCAGTGAGCCAAGCTGGGGTCACCATGATTCCACCTCCATCTCAGGACAGAAAGGGAGGTGATGTTTTCTCAAGGAAAGGATTGCATCACAAAGCAAACAGTTAAGCATTTACCATCTGGGAAATAATAGAAAGTATGGCACTTGTTCTCCCTCACTGAATGATAGTTTTGTAGCACAAGAGGGAGATAATCTCCAGGAGTACTTCCTTAGGTGTAGTGGAAGATGGCAAACGGGTGGTAAATAAACTGAAAGAAGATTGGGGTAAGGTGCCTAGTTAATATTAATAGCAAAAATTTTCCTACCCATCGTCTATGCCACAATGCTCCTAAGCAATGCTGAGTCCTGGGTTTCCAAAATCGAGAATCTATCAGCTAGATACTTGTGTATTCCCTCATTTTCTGGGGTGCCACACGTGCCACACACTGGACTTTCACAGGTGTACAAGAGTTATCAAGAGACATGATTGGAGCTTAAGGGGCATTGTAAAAATGCTCCACACATTGGAGAATCCCATCCTGGCTGTTGTGGGGCCTGCTGTTTTTTGGGCATTCAAATTTTCCTATTTAACCGTGAAGAGTTACATTGTTTACAGGTGACAAGTTTCACACTATGGCCTTGCGGTGTCTCTCAGGTTAGAAGTGATCCATACCCACATGGAAAGCTGTTTGAGTGTAGTAAAGTCCACAGAAACACGAGACTCTGACATCATAAAACCATGATTACATGTAGCACTTTTTAACATCCTTGGTGGAGGATATAAAAAAATAAGCTTGAATGAGGAAATACATTATCTTCTCAACACTAGAGGGAGCCCACCTGGCTCCCGCCACTTACTGGCGTAGGGAGTGTGTTCTTTTCTGAATATATGCTCCAAATATTTTTTTTTTGTCTCTGTCCTGCATTTGTGTGCACACACACACAAAAACAATGAGGTTATAGCAATTCACTACAGATCCACGCCACTTACACGTGTGTATATATGTATGTATAACCAAGATACATGATGTAGTGTGCTTTATGCTTTTTGTTTTGATTTGGTTATTTAATTCATAATTCAGTTGAGATCCGAGATACAAATGCTAAGTAGTTTTTTGGCTTGATGTCATACAAAGTTTTAACACAATGCTTTTGCTTATGGCTTCTGGCCAACGTGTATGCCTTGCACGTCATTTGTGGATGCTCTCAGGAAAGAATGTGCAGAATTGCATTTATTTTTTGGCATTATGAGTTGCATGAAAGTTACTTTAATGCTTATTCTAGGCCAGCGCTTCAAAAAAATGTAATACTACTTGAATTTTATAAACAAGAGTTTAAACAGGGCTGGTTTATGTTATTGTTACTTACATTTTACAATGAAGAGGCCACATACTGATCATCAGAAGTCAAACTTGTCTTTTGCTTCCTAACAAATGTATAAGTCCAGGTATGATGAAAGCTTTTCTTATTGTTGTGCCCAGTTGTTTCTGATAGAAAGCATATAAATTGTAAAGAGATTGCAACTCTCATTTAGTTAGAAGTTTTGGTGTTGGTTTCAAAGGAAGCAGGAGGAAATGCAAATATGAAGGAGTATTCATAGGGCAAAACCTACCTAGACTGTAAGAAAGTATTCTGCAGGAATGGACTTAATTTTTACTGTATAGATGTGAAATGTCTGTCAGTAAAAGCTTTCTGACTGGTGCTCTCTGCGGTATTCAATGAAAAAAACAGGTTTAGCCACTGCTCTTCCTACATAAAAAGTTCAATGTCACAGCAGTTCCAAATGGAGGTGGCTGGCCTTGGCTGCCTGGTTTGTAAAGCAAAGTTGACCTACGTTCAACACCTGAAAATTAGTGTTTAGGAGCTGAGATATGGACCTCAGTCTGGACATACCTTCTCCATTTCAGAAGCTTTCCCAAACTGCTTGTCAGCTGCTGACTTGTACCTTCAGTCCTAGTTCCTGTCACAACTGGTGGCATCGTGAGTGCAATCATTCCTGAGAAATGTCACAGCAGATGCTAGAAACAGAGGGAATTGCCAGGTGAAACGTGAATATTCAATGTTCTGTTCCTCACATCTTTGTCCTGGCAATCTCTTGTCTGGAATGAAGGGAAAAAAATCACTGCAGAGGATCTTTGGGTTTAAGGTCTGTGATGCCCCTCTATTCACGACCCAAAGTGAGCAGCACTTTCTCATCTTCAGGTTTTGGCTTGCTCAGAGGAACATTGCTGTAAAATATAAGAGAGGCTGCTCTAATTTACAGCTGTCTTCACATTTCTTAGCAACCATCAGGCAGGACTGCTAGCTTTCCCATATGTTTTTCTTCCTCCTTCCAGCCCAGCCCTTGGCAGAAATTAAGGCTTAAAGGAAAGAAAGGGAATGGCTTGGAGTGATCCTATTCAGAGTCAGTTTGTTCCTCTTCAACCAGCCTAGAGAGTCTGAAGCAGAAAGGAAGGCTAATAACAGTACCAATTGGGTCTGGTGACACTGGTGTGATAAATACCTGCAAAACTGCAGTAAATGCTGATAGCTGAGAAACACAGTGAGTGATGTTGTATGAAATGAAGAGTCCTCTGGACATAGGCGATGATGAAAGCACAGGATACTGTGGACCATTTTGTTTGGAGAGGAACAGATCATATCTAACATATCTACTAGACGTAAACTCTAGCAATAGTTTTAAAATGGCAGCTATTCAATTGATTTTGTAGTACCTTTCAAGTGTGAGTACAATTAGTTCTGTAAGAAGAGAAAATGGTGTAAGCAAATTGTGCTGAAGTACAGCCTTCAGTGACTAGGGCAGGATACCTCTGCTAATTCAAGGTTTTTGGCTTAGAAACAAATATTTCTTTAGATTTTCTTCTGAACAGGTGAAAAAATCAGCTAGAAATGATTGGAATATTTTTTTGTGTGATGTGAAAAATACAAAGAACTCATTTTTTACCTTGAAACATCCCTGACTTCAGGAACTCTAATTTTGATTACTTCAGGTGTAGTATATTTTATTATAGTTGAACGTGAAGATTGCTGAAAGAAATCTTATCAAAATGCTTGTTATTGTCTGATCATCTAAGTACTTTTAATCCAAGCAGTTTGGAGTCAAATGAACAGCTAAACATTTGTGTGTTTCCTGTGATGCCTTTGCCACCTTCATTAAGTCTTCTGGCACTTTTCCAAAGGATTAACCTTTGGTAATCAAACACAAAACAGCAGAGGTCTTGCTCTCACTCAGGCTCTGCTGCTCCTTACCAGGTGCTTGCAAGATGAACAGCATTGCAACACAGTCTGAGAAGGTCTGAAAGCCTCTCAGTTCTGGATACAGAAGCCATGCTAAAACACAACTTCAGAGCTTTTTATATGCCATAATAGCAAACGAGCACTAAACAGCCTTCAGTTCTTTTTGCATGAGAGTTCAAATCCTATCAAATCAGAGCAGGCCATCCAGCGAGGATGCACTGGCTATTAGCAAAAGGGAGTTAACAAGTGATGAAGTCAGGAATGTGCTGATGTCTTTAAGCTGAATGAGGGGGATAAAGTGTGGGAAGTCACAGCTTTCTAGAGACAAAGCCACTGTTGGGTTAATTAATTGGGGTGGGATGTCTGTACACTGAGGGGAGGAAGGGAGCTTCATTTGGTACATGTCTAAGTTTTGAGCAGCAGTTACAAAGGACTGTGGAGCTAGGGGAAGGACAGAAGTGTTTGGTACAGCTCAAACTGGCAGGAAGCCAAAGAAAATTGTCAGATATTTGTGAAAATAGGTTGCAGCTGCTAGGGCTAGGAGTGCTTCACTGAGTAAGCAGCATGCTGGGCCTTAGTGAGAGCCCACACTGACTGTGCCCACAATTTCTGACAATGCTCTGTCTGCCACAGGTCTGATTTCACAAGTGGGGACTGAGTTTGATAAAATGAAATGCCACACAGCAGGCTTCCCACAGTGTGGAATCTCCTCCTGGCCTGACAAGGCCAGGTGCAGGACTCTGAAATTTCTTTTGAAGACAAACCCTATGTGCCTGTTCCTCTGTGCTTGTACAAAATGTCTCTTCTCCCTGACATTTGACTCTACAGCAACGTACAAGCAAGCAGTTTCCCATTAATCAAAAGAGTTAATGTTACTGTAAGGTCTGTGCCATGATACCAAGGAGTAGAGACGACTGCTTTGTTTGACCAAGAAGTAGTGGCCATTCAACTTACACTCAAAAAATTTTAAAAGGCTCGGTGCTTGTTTTTCTTTCAGTCCCATACCCTTTCTCATTCCTCCTCTTCCCGTGTTCCTTTGTAAACTTTACACTGATAAACTTTATCTCAGAGCTTAATTTTCCTGCTAAGTCTGCAGGAGGAAAAGAGAGTATATCCAAAACTAATTTCTCTCACTGCCTAAGTACATATTAAAAAATTAACCTGTCCACAGAATTGATTGGATTAACTATCCTACATATATTATGTATTGTCCACCTCCAGAAAGAATACTCTTATGTTTTGGTGAAAAGGATAATTTTGGGAGAAACACAAAAAGTCACCAAGATTTGGAGGTGGGTTTTTTTGTGTGTGTGTTCAGCTTGCATAATAATATCTATTAAGCAAAAGACTTACAGATGGCATGACTTTGACTTTTAACAATTTTATTTTGTAATACTTAAAACTTTTAATGTCCATTTTAAAATATATTTTTAGGTGCTTTAAGATGAATATATTGTTTTGTGGAAGTTTCAATGTGTTGTCCTGGCCTCAGGTAAGCACCACTGTAGCACAAGTTTTATCATTCCTCCTCTCAAAAATGCCTGCTTGTTTTTAAGAGGAAGAAGGAGAGGAGAGGAGAAGAGAAGAGAAAGGGAAAGGGAAAGGAAAGGAGAAAGGGAAAGGAAAAGGTTTGTTTTTGTTATTTTATCCTCATCTTAGTCCCAGATTTTAAAGTAAAGCAGTATCGTTCTTATAGAAATATTGATATCAGTATGTAACTTTCGTGTTGTGCAAGACTGGAGTCAGGAAGTGTATCATTAATGGCTATGCCCATCCTAAGGGTTTCCATCATCCTGTGAAGATAGAACAAAGTGGGCTGAAGAGAAAGGAAAGGATCTTTTTTTCCTGTTTTAAAATACAAAACAAGCACAAAATAAATCAAAGGGAGAGTTGCATTTAATTGTTATTCAGTGCTCACATATTGCAGCTATTTATGGACATTTTGTAATATCCGAAATATAAGTCAGGAACTTTACAGACTGTGGAGATGAGTTCTTAACCTGGTGCCTCAGCTGGGATGTATCACAATACCTGATTTACACCATCTGAAGGTCCCTAGTTTTGGATGAGGCTCAGATGTTTCACCTCAACCCTATGTTTGGCCCTGAGAGCTTTTTGTACATTTATAAACTTATCTAAATGTGACTAATGACATTTCCACATGCCCATCAATGAGCATTTTCCTTCTCTCTTTCATACCTGCTTAAAGTGGAAGAGAGAAAAATCCAGGAGAAGGGCTGCCTGCCTTTTTTATCTAGCCTGCCAAGGAGAATGTAGATGGAGCTCCTCCTCCCACTTTCAGGACAGAAAATTAAGGCAGATCTAGATGCAGAAGCATAAGAAGGTGAAAAGCTTTCTTCCTTTCCTCCTTTTCTTATTTCTTTTCCCTTTTTTAAACATCTAGTCTCCTTGAACTGAAGGATTGATGTTTTTATCTCCATTTTTCCCTCCACTCCATCATGCAAAGAGTTATTCCAAAATCACTTGGCAGCTGTAAGACAAGCTATTTCCTAATCCTCAAAATAACTTTTGTTTTGAATAGTTCCCAAGTCCTTAAAAATGCATCCACATATATGTATGTTTTGCATGGGAAAGAAAACTTACAGAAGTAAATATTCATGGTTAATGACTGTTAAAATCCTGCTACGATCATTATTAAATTTGGGCTCATTCTCTATGTAGAGTCCTAGGTATTAATCAGTATGTGTTTATGATATAAACTATGCAAGCACTACGGAAAGGGGCAGTCCTAGTCCCAAATTTCTGCCATCGAGACAGAAAGGGTGGGTCTGTTAGACCCCCAAGTTCAAACAGGGAATGGAATATTTTTCCTTGCTGCAGTCTGAAAAGGCCTTTTAAATACTTTTTGGCTACCAGCCACATAAACAGAAACACCAAGGCTGACATACACAATACAAAATAAAACTATGGGGGTGCAGTTTGCCCAGTTTTGTTTGACAGCCTCACTTCACTAACTAGCTGAAGGTCAGCGTATGTTGTTGAACACTTTTGTTACCTTTCATCTCTCACAGACGGCTTGAGCACAGACTTGCCAGGAGCTTTCTTCCTAGCATTGGTCAATAGTAAGCTCAGTAACTTTACAATGTGGTTGTATCCAATCCTTGCTACTTTCATAAAAATAGAGAAAATTTTGGTGTTCATCTCTGAAAACTCACTAGAAGCACTACAGCAGGAGAAATGATACAGTAAAGTAGACCTTGGAAAAGAAAAGACATCTATACTTGGTGAAAACCAGGCAGTTGCAAATAAGGCTGCCTTTTTTTTCTTCTGCATCCAGACACAGTGTTTCTCGTCTTTTTCAAAGCAGAGAAAAGTATGGATAACCCTACCAACATCTCCATAGCAGAAAGTGTCTCCCATATTCAGGGCAGTACGTGGAGAGATTCCTTGCTGGAGAATGATGTAATGATAAAAATATTCTGAAATTGCTTATTTCTCAACAGTTATCATCTATTTCTTCAGAAAATAACTTTTCCTGCTTGAAGAGACTCTGGGGATTTCCAGCCTTCCTTCCCCTTCGAAGTGGAGCTGTGAAAAGCTATGGTTGCTCTTCTTCACCTGGATTTGTTAATGTCTGAGTCCTATCACCCTCTTCCCCTTTGTGAAAGCTGAAGAATTTGAAAAGCTCCACACTACTTACAGAAAGAGAGAGGCTTTCATGGTCCTTTTCACAATATTATAAAAATTACCCTAATTGCTGATTTCAGCAGATCTCCAGCCCATGGATTGTTTGTTTCTAATTAGCTCTTTCCAAGTTGCTAATAAATAAAATGTACTTCTGTTATGCAAATGCTAATGACTTGATAAGGCCAGTTCAAAGTAAAAAGCGATGGAAGGTAGAGTTAACTAAGAAAATACAAGGCCAGGTAAAAGACTGAAGTGATCAGCAAGCATTCGACTGTGATGCATCATTGGACTGGAAAAGTTGAACCATTTGACCTCTGGAGGACTGTTCCAGCGTGAATTATCCCATGATCCTAAAAATATTTAGCTATCTCATCCTGCAGGATTGCCTCCAAAATAAAATGCCCGTTAATGTCTTTTTTTCCTGTAGTCCTCAGAAGTCAGCACCTCTGCTTGCTCTTTTTGTGTCTCTCCAGCACTGCAAATGCAGCAGTAAAATCATTCCCCTCTCTTCACATAACTTGGGCAAGGATTGGATACTTAAGGAAGATAACAGATTTGATGAAGAAATTCAGAAACACAAAACTGACAAATGAAATAAACAAGTTTATCATATTTCCTGTATAAAAACATAAAGAGGAAAGTTTCAAAGGAAACAACTTTCAAGTGACAGAACATGTAAGAACATGTGATTTAAATGAGTTTACGAAGTAAGATTTAAATATAGGCTTTTAAGTTGGCTGAATGATATCTACTCAGTTCTTTAAAGATTCTGAACTGTTTTGTTCAATGACAGAAATGGTTTAACTTTATTAATAACTTTATTATGTTAGTTAAACAAACTGAAACATAACAAAATAGATAAAAAGAACTGAAAGAAAACCTCAACAATTTAAATCCATCAACACCCAGCAAAGAAGCCCCAGACTATCACTCAGTCTGGGTCATTAGAACTAACATCAAAATAAATTAGGAATTAAGCAATGTAGCTATCAAATTAAGACCAGGCCAATTACCAGCCTCCCTTCTTTGAACTCTCTTTCAGTTATGATGATTTTGCCTCCTGGAACTGCATCAAGCAGTGGTATTACACAACAGACATCAGGGGAGCACTCTTGACAAGCAAATTGTGGTAACTTGTCTTTCCCAAAAACTGTCTTTTCAGAGCTCCATGGACTACTAACACAAAGCATGAAACAGGTCCTATTCCGGTTCTTGTTAAGTTGTGAAATATGTATTACAGAGAGAGGACCGTGAAGCTCAAAAGATGAGGTATGAGAAGGCAACAGCATGTTGTGAGGGACAGGCTGACCTTTCCCTCTCTAATGAATGCTTAGGATTGTTTCAAACATTTTGACTGTGAACATAGGTCCTTTCCCGTTCCAGCTATGTTAAGGCAGATGGGATCTGCCCTTGTTGTCCCCCAGCTGCTCATCACCATTCCTCTGCTAGTAGATCAGCTTCTTTCAGGTGTTCTGGTGGCTGATCTTGTGTGAGCACTTGCCATGAAATGGGCTAAGTTAGCAATCACACAGACGTGAAACTACACATTTTATTTTGGCTGTCTTAAGTAGTTCTGCGTGAGGAGAATTCCCTGGACAGTTTGCCATCTCTTGTGTAGGACTGAGCACTGGTAGCAGTGGGGTCATGGCCGGGATTTGGGACTAGGCTGGGACTGTCGTCCCTGTAGGGAAGAACTGAAGCTGTTCTGAGGCTGAAGAAGGAGTGGCTGCAGTATTATCCGTTGTGATGGGGAATTTGACTGACCCTCATACAGACCTGTAGCCATTCCAAAACAAAAATTTAAGTGTTTCAAAAGACTGGGAGATTTCCCAGCTAGAGATAAATCAACAGCTAAAAAGAAATCCAGAAGACAAAACAAAAAGGAAGGAAAAATATGCGGTTCATGACCTCTAGCTTTCACAGCCATTGAAAGTCTCTTAGAATATCTTGGACCTCTGTCCAAAAAAAGAGACAGTGCTGGCAAATTCTTTCTACTAGTGGACCCACCATGAATTAAGAAAGATTTGGCAGAAGTGGGCACAGTCTCTATAGTGACATCTTGACTTTCTTTTCCCCAGGAGGCCTATGGAGAGATTGAGTGCCAGCAGCATTCCTCACTAAGGGGCTCCTTGGTCTTTCCCTAGTCTCTTGCAAACAGCTCTCAGTGTGCTTGGTCAGATCTGCCTCCAGACCTATGAACAAATCAATTCCAATGGGACAATGTGCAAGCTATGCAACTTTCTCTAGTAAAGGGTAACTGTGGTTTCCTTGGTTATTGCCTATTTTGGGCAAATTTCTACTGAACCAAAACTTTGGAAGGTTTTCTGGTCTTGTATTAGAGCATATATGTCTGTGATCTTCTCCTCCAAACAGCAAAAATGTCGACACTGAACACCCGCATTCCTGTAGGAGCCAAGATGGCTTTATCTGAGTGACAAGGTCCAGGGATGATAGGATGTTGCCAGGTTATGTAAGGTCCAGTTCAAATATCCAATTAAAAAGAGGGCTTTTGTCAACAACTGACCACTTAATGTTCATTTATCAGCAAAGATAAAAGTTAACGAACCAGAGAGCTGACAATCATCTTTGCATTTGGAAGGCACATTGCATTGGACAGCTGATCCTCCAGAATCTCTCTCAGTACAGAAATGCTACTTTAAAATTTCTAAGATGAAATGCAGTTAAGCAGTAAATTTATCTCACCCTGGTGTATCATTGCTCTCACCATGTGTAATGTTCATTTCCTCTCCGGGAATCCTGATGTGCAGCAGCAGGTTACACAGCCCTGGCTTCTGTGAACCCATTGGCTTCACTTAGGATACACGTCTTCATTTTCAACAATGCTGTCATGTTTCTTCCTCATCCAGGCCAATGTGTCTGCTTATTAACTAATAGGAGGTATTTCCTCAGGACAGTTCTTGTCTTCATTAGTATGTTTGCTGGTTTATCTCAGACCTGCCAAAATAAAGAATGCATAATAAATTTCAGAATAAAAGCCCTGGACTTTTTAAAACTTCATCCTTATAATGAAGAAGTAATATTTAAGTTTTTGACCTCTTCCTTTCCTTTTTGGAGGCACGGTTTGAACATGCCAAGAAATGGAACCAAAGCAGTCATTAACTGATTAAGATTTAGTAACTACAGTCTATGAATGAACTCAAAATAAACACCTCTTGTATCTGTCTTTCCCTCCAGGTGCCACACTTCAGTTGTGAGCCCAAAAACTGAATGGGTTAGGGCAAAATTTACCACTCAGCAATCTCAGTAAAGGGTCCAGTGCTAAGACCCACTATGGTAACATAACAGACAGCATTTACTTTTTCAAATGCTAAATCTGGCATAGTCACATCATGTCAAAAAAAAGTATGTCAAAAATAAACTAAAAACCATACATGGGAAAACACAGTAACTGGGACACAGAGGGTTTTAAGGAGAAAATTTTAAAATAAGCTGTGGCAGCTCAGTCTTATAATCCTTTTCTAAAAGGCACTCTTCTCATAGCCAACGGAAATGTCACCTGATGGAGGACTGTACACTCCAGTCTGACATCAGCAGCGTTCTTGATATTTATAGTCCTGTAAATTATGGATACGCAGCCATTTATCTTTCCTGGAGTAGATTCAAACCTGGCGTGAGCTCACTAGGCTTGCAGCTGGGTAGACTTGGCCCTTTTTCTCTTACACAGATCTTACTCCAGAAAAGCACTTAACTCTTAGGGTGAGAATAATCTGATTATTTGTGCTGGAACCTTCATATTTGAATGTAGGCATGTGTTAGACTTAAAGGGACCTCAGCACGGGCGTGATTGTTCGGCTTACTCTTACTAATGAATGAAAATATAACTTTTCCTTATTGCATGTGAAACTTTCAGCTTTGGATGCAACTATTTTCTTTATGCTTCATTCTGATACTAGCATGCAAGAGCAGCTAGATGTCTCACTAGAACAAACTCTGAAAAACTTTTCCTTTCCCAACCAAGATCAGCTAGAGACTGTTTGTTACTAACTGTATTTTGCCCCCAATTCACATTTTCAGGCTTCAGAACATTTGAAAAAAGGAGTCACAGAGAGACCTTCTTGAATAGAATCACAAATAAGTGATACTGCTCCACTTCAATGTAGCTTGTTCTGAAAAAAATACATAGGGAAAAATCACCTATTATCGTCTGCATTGTTTGACTCTTTCAGTTCATTTTGTACAGCACTTAACACAAGAAAGTGAAAATCTCTCTGGATATAGAGCAGTTACTATTTTATGTAAAGCTCTATGCACTCGTGATTTTTCTCAGAATATCTTCACTGAAAAAGGACTGTCATTTTCCATCTTTCTATTGACTACAATCAGTATTGCACCAGGCTTTAATGATGGGTGCAATTATGTTACTTCTTTACGAGCGTGATCTTATTGACCTTTAAGAAAGAAATATGTGGGCATTAAACAACCTAACAACCCTGAGAAGTGATTTCACCCCCAGAGAGTCACACTTTAGGATGGATAATGAATAAGGAGCTTATCAGAATCTTTGTAACATATTAGAAACATTCTCCAGATTACCTATAAAATTCATTAGAGACTAGTGACCTGCCCTGAAGCCTGATAAGACAGAAGCTCAAGAAAGAGTTAAGAAAAACATGATCCATCAGAGTCATGGAAATCAAGGGTTCGGAGTAGAAGTATATAAGTCTAAGTATATAGATAGGGAACATTTCTATTTGAAAAAGATAATGAAAGGGGGAAAAAAACAGAACAGAAAAAAAGTCTTAGTTATTAATGCTGCAAATATCCAAGGTGAGAGCTTCAGCACTGAACTGTGGAGTTTATAGGCCATATCTTTGTTGATAAGTAAAAGAGGTTCAGGAATCCAAACAGTATGTGTCTGCCCTGCTCAGGGCTTGCTTGCTGTGGAGGGACAGACCACATCCACACAACACAACACTTCTGTGGATCTCCTATGGCCCTAAAGTACAAATATCCTTTTGTATATGCTTTTCCATTTCAGGTGTCCAAAATATCGTGATGTACACCTAACTGGGAGCGTGAAAGGGAGGGAAGGCATAGGATGACCTGAGGTGTTTGGAAGTGGTCCCTGGAGTGAAGAGCTGACAAATGCACCAGCAGACAGCCTGGGAGAAAGTTCTCTGGGGCAAAACAAAATGAGGGAATGAGAAAGCAATGAGTTGGTGTGTGTGATCAGGGGCCTGTCTTGGCCTCGTGTCCAGCTGTTGTTAGTTCACAATCTGGTCATTCTTTCAGAGACCTCTCATACCTGAGTGGCCTACAATAACTTATGAGTTTAGATCCGTAACTAAGAAAGCAGCCAAGTGGGGGTTTGTTTTTATAGCATAACGATGCCACCACAAAAAGGGAACATTTGCATTCGTCAGCCAGTGTGGATAGGAGTGGGATTGCCCTGATCAATGGGAATACGGAGTTTTTGTACGGAATATTAGGTGTGTACCTCAGTGTTAGGCAGATGGTCAAGGCAGATGTGCCCTCTTAAAATAAAGGAACAGAGGTGGTTCATAGGTCTTGAAAGGAATTCACTACCTCTCCATGATGTCAATGGAAGAGGAAAGGTTTATTAGCATTGGTTATAGAAGAGTATGTCTGGAGCCAGATGGAAATGCCAAGAAAGAAAGCTTATAATTGTTAAATGCATGAAAATGTAGAAGCTGCAAAGAGATAATTAAAAGCACAAACTGGTACTGTTTATATATAACTGTAAAATAAACATAAAAGTGCGTAATTAATAGGATTTGAGATGATAAACTGCAAAAGGAAGAGTCATTTTTCTGCTTTGCATTTAATTTAGGAAGAAAATCCTTTTTGGAATCATTAGTGGTGGTTAGAGTTGCTGTATTTCATAGGGAATTATTGGCTGGGATAACTAGATGACATTACCTTATAGTTTTTAAGGCCTCTGAGGCTCAAAAATAAACTTGACTTACAAATTAGTCTTTGTCACTATAAGAATCATTTTGGTTAGCATTAATGAAAGATGTTCTTATTGCAAGCTATCTCTAGAACTGGGCTTTTGATAACAATGCCAAACTTCACAATACAGATAGTGAAAACAAATGGGTGGCACCATTAAAAAGCAATGAAATTACATAGAACTGAGACCCAGATGCAATTTCAAAACTAAGTGTGGGTCATGATTTTGGAAAAATGAAATTAAAGAAACCCCTCAACTAGTCAAGGTTTGAATTATACCCAGTTGCCCCTGCTTTTTCCTATGTTTCTACCAGTGGTGCTGACATAGAGATGCAGTGACTTTCCTCTGAAATTCATGTCCTTCAGCAGTGTTGCTAAGGTTAGTCCAAATAAACTTTTATTTCTGTTTCCCACGTTCCTTGCAGAGAGTGAGTGACCCTTTCAGTTATTAACGAATTTCATGATTTCTAGAGTTAATTTCTTTTCTGCTCTAAGTGGAACTTCTTCCACAGAAAGTATCATTTTGAGAAGCAGTCATAGAATCATAGAATAGTTTGGGTTGAGAGGAACCTTAAGTATCATCTAGTTCCATCCCTCCTGCCATGGACAGGGACACCTTCCACTAGATCAGGTTGCTCAGAGCCCCATCTAACCTGGCCTTGAACACTTCTGGGATGGGGCATCCACAGCTTCTCTGGGCAACCTATGCCAGTGCCTCACTATCCTCACAGTAAAGACTTTCTTCCTAATATCTAATCTAAACCTCTAAACTCTCTCACAGTTCGAAGCCATTCCATCTTGTACTGCCACTATATGTCCTTGTAAAAAGGTCTTTCTCCATCTTTCTGATAGCTGCAATTAGGTCACCCTGAAGCCATCTCCTCTCCTCTCCCCCTCCTCTCCCCCTCCTCTTATGATCTATCTGAAATAGGAGGGGTCATTACCAGCATATGCAGCACAGGAGAGTACCCTGCAGGCACTGTGACATCAGGAGATTTCAGGTTGGTGTTACAGAGGCTCTAACTGCATGTATACCAAACCAAAATAATCCAGAACCACCACAGAAGCCATCAGTCCTGAACTGTCATGCCCCTCCTGCTTGATTAAAAAAAAAAGAGTTTTATTAGTTTTCTGTTGCATCTTTGGAACCAAAGGTGGAGATATTCTTGGGGCATGAAAAAGTAGAGCAGGAGTTTCTGTTTTATTTTCAGCTGCAACCTCAGCTAATGTTGGCTCAAAATGTTAACTTGAACATAAAATAAAGACCTTGGTTTTAGCCTGCTCTGTTGGAAACTAAATCCATATCTGCCTGAGTATATGGAAGCTCAAAACATTTACTTGAGGCAGCTTGGCCTTTTTTTCCCCTCCTTCCCTCTCACAAGTATATTCACTAAGTGAAAGGGCACACTTGGGCTGCCAGTTTTCACAGTTATGATTCAATCTTCACACAGCCTCCAGTGGAAATCCAGGACCCATTTCCAAGGACATGAAATAAACAATGTTTGCCTCAGTGTGTTGCAAAGCTAAGTGGTTAATGCATTAAAGCAATGACTTGCTTTGCATTAATTCTGATCTTCTCCACAAACAGATACCTGTAATACAGTACAGGCACTGCCACTAAATGTCTTTGATGAGATCTGTGATGCAGTGGCACTATTTTTAAGGGAAAAAGTAGGAAAATAACAGGAATTCCTGACAAACAGCGTGACAAATATGTCACATGCTATTTCATTCAATTTATAGAATCATAAAATCATAGAATGTGGAGGGATTGGAATGGACCTTAAAGATCATGTAGTCCCAACACAACCCTGCCATGGGCAGGAACACCTCCCACTAGATCATGTTGTTCAAGGCTTTATCCAACCTTTGGACACTGCCAGAGTTGGGGCATCCACAACCTTCCCTGGACAACCTGTTCCAGTGTCTCACCACCCTCACAGCAAAGAATTTCTTCCTAAAACCTAACCTAAACTTCCCCTCTTTCAATTTGCACCCATTACTCCGTGTCCTACCACTACAGTTCCTGTTGGAGAGTGTCTCTCCAGCTTCCCTGTAGGCCCCCTTCAGATACTGGAAGGTTGCTATGAAGTCTCCACACAAACTTCTCTTCTCCAGGCTGAGCAGCCCCAACTTTCTCTGCCTGTGTTTGTAGGGGAGGTGCTCCAGTCCTCTTACCAACTTTGTGTCCCTCCTCTGGACTTGTTCCAACAGTTCCATGACCTTCTTATGTTGGGGACATCAGAACTGTATGCAGTATTCCAGGTAAATCAGCTTGAGATTTTTTTTCAGGGAGAAATTTACCAGTTTGACAGAGAAATCAGGGAGTTTTATCAGCTTAAGGAAAGCTACTTGGCTAAATTTTTGTCTCTAGCCTAAATTCAGGCTATGACATCAGGAAAGATATCAGCTCATTGATGTTAAATTCCTGAGGCTGCTCAGGTTTTGATTTGCAAAATATGTTTTCTGATGCTGAAAGAAACAAAGTGCATAATTTTCCGTTCTGAACTGTCTGATTCTTGTTTTGGCATAAAAAACACTAAGGAAAAGTATTAAATAAATAATATAATACAAATATACTGGCTAGGCCGTGTGTGGCTTTCTTAAGTTGAAGTAAGTTCCTTGTTTGAGTCCCTGTCCACTAACAGAAATGGGAGGAATCTTTTGACTAGCAGAGAGAATTTATTCCTGATGTTCTCAGATTATTATTTGTATGAGAAGATGAAATGTGACCTTTTAAATGTTTTAATTATCAGGATATTGATACTGCCAGTTTTGAATCTGCTTTGTGTCCAGATTCCTGAAAGAGTCTGAATCCTGCTAAATTTTCATGGCATGCAGATAGCAAAGAACCAGGACCCAGCCCCTGGGTTCAATTTGTGTAGCACGTTATCCCACATGCAGCTGCAATGGCACAGCAGTAAGAGTTGCAAATCCTAATCCAAATAAGAGTTCTGGATATTTTATGGACATTAACTAATTTGATCCTCCCATTTCTTTCATTGTTTTCAAATTTAAATAATTACAATTGTGCTCATTTCACTCTTAAAATCTGTGTTCTGGGAATTAAGCTTTTTGAATTCTTGTAGAGTTTTTTGAAGTATTTAAAAAAACCACCAGAACCCTTACTCTTACTTCTCCCATGCCACAGCTGCAGACCGTGACTTCATGGCAATCCAGCCTTTTTCCAGGCTAAGAGCATAACACTGACATACATTTTGCCAGGAGTTAACCTCTCTTTCCGCAGTACCTCTGGCATTCATTCCAGATGACAGACAGATGCAAAACGGCTTTGAATTTGTTTTATTCTCAGTCACTGGAGCACACTTCTCGGGATTTGCACAGATGATCTGTCTTGGGTTAAGGATATTTGAGGTCCAAAACCACAGCAGTAGCCAAGGACATGCTTTTGGCTATTGCTGAAGACTACTGAGTAGTTTTCAGGGCACCCGTTTATACCAGATGCTGCAGACCCAACAGCTGGCTACAAGAGAACTGTTACATAACCTAGAGCAGTACAGCTCTGTGTAATCACACCAGGTGAGGTCCATGAAGAGTACGTTCAACTACAGTGGCATGATTTGTTTTGAGCCTTAAAAGGTGTGGCTGTACAGCTTTGCAGTTCTAGAACAATACAAGTAAGCTCTAAGGTATCTCTGTATTGCCTGCATGGGCAGAATAGCTCCTTAAAGAAAATTAGAAACAGTAAATGGATATTGAGGTACGTTTATAAGTGAGAAATCCAGCAGTCTCAAGAGTAGGGCAAGACGAGTCACGGAGTGCTGGCACAAATGTACATCACTCCCTGCAATCTGCTGCCCCTGCAGCATGGCTGCTTGATCCAGCCTATCACGAGCATATACTCAACACAGAGAAAGAGTGAAGTTTGCGTACTGTTTTGGTGCTTGTCGTGGGAGTTGCAAGATAATTATTTAATACAGTAACTGATACTCATTTTTGTTCTCAAAAAAACATTTTCTAGCCTCTGTCCCTTGAAAGGCGCAACAATACCTGAGCCTAATGCCATTCATGCCCTGCCATGTGAGAACTTACTGGTGAATTCAGTTCAAAATTCAGACAACGTGTCATTCTTTTCGAAAAATATGCTTCTGTCTTTATCTAGAGACTTTCTATTAACTTCTTCTTTGGGACAATAGCAACCATGAGATTAGTAGCAGAGATCTGACTGAGGTCCCTGTCAATTGTAAAGGCTTCTGGCAGTTCTTTTCAATACGTCATGAACTATCCTCTTCTTCTGTCACATATACTCAGCCACTTTTACATCTGGGCACAGCACAGGCCAGTATACCAACGCAAGTCATTTCAAATTAAGTCTTTCAGTCTTTTCTGGCTCTATAGTGTAAGTTTCAATGCAAAATGTACAGAACACCCACGTAACCCATGGCTTTTAGATCTCAAAGTAAATGTTTTCACATAATCATGGATTGCATCCAAGCAAATGTCTGTAAGATGACATTTCTGGAAGCTTTTGCATCTTTACATTATATTTAGTTTACACAATATACTGTACAACTGGAAAAAATGGCCATATGAGCCAGACCAACATTTGACCTCTTGTAGAGTGCCTTTGAGAACAGGCTATTTCTCTACCCTCCTCTACGCTAACACCTTTTACATCAGACAATTTCCAAATCAGGAATTTCTTTGAAGTTTCTGGTCTTTCTTCCATAGTTTACTTTTCAAAACATCACAAGACCAGTGGAATTCATGTATTCATATGCTGGGGGCCCCCATGCAACCCAGCCTGGATCTGAGTTACCCTCTCTTTACATCCACCTTCTTTTCCTCTCTCTGTGAAGCAGTCCTGTTCCAGTCTGAGTCACAGGGAGTCCTCAGAGTTTCTGGGTGGAGTTGAAATTTGGATCTCCTGGCCCTACCATCATGCAGCCTTTGTCCTTGAGGCATCATTTGCCCTCTTTCTCAACAGAGCTCAGCACAGCCATCGTGCTGGAGCACCCTTGGTGTAAAGCGAGAAGGGCTGCTTGTCCCTGTAAAGGCCCACAAATCTACACAAAATTGATTCGAAAACATTTAGGGAAAGGGAACCAACACACTTCTTCTGGAAATGTATCAAAGGACAAAATCCATCGCTTACTATCATCTGGCATTCTAAAACTATACATGCTGTTTCCAAGGCTTCTGTGAAAATAGTCAGTGAGCTGTGCTCTTTGTGGGAATGGCCACAAGGAGGGCGTAACAGGGGAAAACAATTTCCTTTAGAGTGCTTTCGTGTATCCCATGGAGCCTGATCCATAGGCCACTGCAGGCATTGGCAGGCCTGCCAGAGAAACTTTAATAGTCTTTCATCAGGCTTCAGCCTATTCACATGTCAGCAAAAAAATTTTTTCCTGTTGCTAGTTTTACAGAAACTGCTGTCGTGCCATCTGGGAACAAGGAGAGGGAACGTTTCCATTTCCCGAGCACAGGTGAAGGGACTTTTTTTGCTTGTTTGTTTTAAGATGCTGTGAAATCCAAAGATGCAAGAACCACTCTGCTCTCTGCACAGCTAACTGAAACCGCAGCTTATGTTTAAAGTTTTATCTTATATTATTAATTTTTTCCTGTATTTCTCAAATATATAGTTTAGTGAAAAGAATCAGATAGATGGGGCAGAGATTTAATTTTCAGCTGTTTGGGTTTCTTTCATTGCAGTACTCCCTAGCTTGCTGAAGACAAAAAGTCTTTCTGAAAGGAACTGTGACTTCTTTTGGTCAAAGGAAGGAGAAGTATAAAAGATGGATGAGGCAGCAAATAGCAGGTATGAGAAGGTGAGTGACAAATAAATAAGTTAGCTTTCTAAGGACTAAACTGAGTATAGTTCTTCTCAGAATAAGGTGGTGAGGGTTGAATGCAAAATACGACTTTTTTCCTTGGCTTATATATCAGATATTCATGCATGTAACATTCCTTTGTTCATGCCTGCAAACTGATTCTTCTTGAAACGAATGTTACCTTCCAGTGTTGTCCTCTGTCATCCTTATTTTGTTCTCTGTCTTTTCACTGCCAGACTCAGCTACTCCTTACAGAGTGCCTTGTAGGACAAAGTCACAGGTAGCAAGGTGTCAGTTGTTCCAGGAGTGGCTCAGAGAAGGAAGGTTTGTGCTGTGAAGTGGATTCTTCAATGTCCCATGAGAGGTAAGGTCAGGCATCACCCTTCTCCTCAGACACAGCATAATGCAATTTATTTTCTCTACCCAATCAACTGTTTCCAAGAAAGTCGAATGATTTTTTTGTGTATGTGTGTGTCTGTGAGGTTGCAGCTTGTTCAATTTTTGTTAAAGTTGATCAAGTGGATTGGCAGCTAAGGGCATGAGCAGAGACACACTCACATGCATCCCTAGAGGTGTTCAAGGCCAGGCTGGATGGAGCTTTGAGCAACCTGATCTAGTGGAAGGTGTCCCTGTCCATAGCAGGGAGGTTGAAACTGGACAATCTTTAAGGTCCCTTCCAACCCAAACCTTTATGATTTTATGATACACAGAAAAGAAATATGTGGTGTGATGTTGTAAAATTTTTTTCTTAGAAAAACTGACAACAAATGGATTTTACTGCCCACAGCTAGAGATCTAGCATAGCTTACATCCAATAACTTCATTCTAGGAAGAAGGCTATAGTAAGACAATAACTATGCTGTGTTTCTTTGCCAGTAAACATACAAATTTTAAAACTGTACAAAAATTTTAGATAAGCTAGACTAGAAAGTCTCTCAAATAGAAAAACACTAAGCAATGTCTTAGTCAAGACAGGGCTTTTAAGAAGATGGAGTATTTTTAAACCGCCCTATAAAACTGATAAGGCTCTATGATTTTATGCACAATAACTGCACTTTGCTACATCACAGATACCAAAGTGGGGGATGTGAAGCTTCTCATCAAATCATTTGTCAGTGTAAGTGAACATTTAACAGAAAAATAAAATAGTTAACCACCTTTAAAATAGGCTTAAAATGTTAAAGTAATGTGCGTCTAAAAACTTCAGAAATGGGTTCTTTATGGGAAACTCAGAATTAAAAAAAAAAGTTTGGAGTAAAGTCAAAATATTATGAGCAGTGCTCTGCAGTAATGACACATATCAGCAGTATTTGTAACCAGAAGAACAATGTGATAAATTTTAATCGCTAGGGACCAGGCTTTGTGGGAAGTGCCTAATACACAGACATCCTTTATAGGTTTCCAGTTATGACCTATGTCTGAAAGACGTTTTAATGATAACTACGGAAAGTAGATGGATTGTCTTCCCAGAGTGTTGAAGGTCCTGTTTGTTGTCATCCACAGCTTCTATAAAGACCAGAGATTTTCAAAGGTACTCTTCTGTCCTGCTATCAGCACGCAATACCACAAGGATGGGACTATCTAAGATAAAACATGCCAGAGACATGTAGTCCTCAGGATTTCCTGTGGGAGTCTGACCAAAAGAAGGCAATATTAATAAATAAAAATTCTGGAACACTATTATCACCAGAACCATGTCATGTAGTTTACCCTTGAATTCTTATAACCCCTCTAGTTTTCTCAGGCAGTTCAAGCATTTAACTGCAACTGGTCAGAGTGTTAGACCTCCCCACTGGGACAATTGTTTTCAATTACATTAAAGGCTCAAAGCCTTTGATAGACATGCCAAAGCAAGGAGTTTAGCTTGCTGAATGTTTTAACTCTTTGAACTAATGTGGGATCTGGGAGTCCCCATACTCTTGGACCTTGAAAATGCTTAAAAAATAGATGCAATCTGGAAGCAGATTGGTGCCAAAAATATGTAATAGTCCTCCCTTTGAGGATGCTGTTTCCTCTTTTTATTTTCATTTTCTTGGAAGTGGTAGTTAAAGGGAGTATAACAAACACATTGTTTTTCTTGAGGAGGATGAATTAGGCCAGCGAAGTTACAGTCAACCATAACCTTCACTAAATATCTAAAGTGATTTGATTTCAACTATTTTTTAGATCTTCAGAGCAATTTTTTGTTTCTGTGCTCCTCATCGGGGCATTTCTTGGCAGAAAAGTGAAGATACCAGTTCTTGGTGGTTAGCTTCCTGCTCCTAGAAGGAAAAAAAAAAAAAAACCAGCAAGAAGCAAGGCAAAAAATGCTTAAAATACACTGATCTTGTGGGATTTTTTTGCCAAAGCCTGGTACATTATGCAGCATAGCATATAATATCATTTTGCTTACAGGAACCTCCAGAACACCTTCTTTGCAAAGTTTAATTTTCAGAAATTTCTCTAAATCTCTCTGATTACACAACCCTTTGGGCACTCTCTGCCTCTGCAGATTACCACTCAGGTTTCCAAAAGAGGTGGTTGTTTCAGAAACTCAGGCACACATTAGTTCCGTTGCTGTCCTGCCTTATATGCTGAGTTCTTACTGACATGGGGCAGTGGCGGTACTGTGGCCTTGAGTGCTTCAGGATGGTTTCCACTGACTCCCACTACCTCCACTTCCCTTCTAATGCAGAACACATCATGAAAGGCAAGTAACTAAAGGTTGTCCACATCAAGTCATGCTACCTCAGTGGGACAGTAGCTTCTGAACCGGAAACATGGCTTAAAAATACAGCTGGGAGTGGTTGAATCACACTCTAATATTGTATTTCAGCTTTGTTGAGAATATCTTTCTTCATAACTTACTAGGAAAGAGCTGATTAAATCTCTACATAAGTTTTTTTGCAACAAACTTTGTCCTGCTCATTACAAATGGAAAGCTAGATCCTGCCTTTCAGGCAGTGTGGTATTTTTACTGTTCAAATCAGAGTATGCTATTCTTTTTGATGAAAAGAGCAGCAGAAAGCAACTAAAAGCTTAGCTCTAAATAAGTGTAATACACATAAATGCTTTCAGAAAGGAATTTTCATGATTTTTGCTTTGACAATGATCCTATGAACTCTATAAAACATAAACAATACCTCATAATGAAATACTGTTATTTCAAAGTCCACATCACATCTGACTCAAAGTGTGACTTTTTGATTGGGATTAAATTCAGTTTATTTAAAGGTTTTAGAATAACTCCTTAGTTATCTAGAACACAAGATAAACATAACAAACATAACATCTGTCTTATGAATAAAAATGCTGATAAGGATAATTTAGATAGCTAAGAAATATCTTTCTTAAATTCTTTCTATTTTACATTTGAGAGAGATTTCTATATGGAATTTTCACTGTTATGCATGTTAAGATGATCAAATCTCCCTTGTTTATGTGGGGTTTTGTACAGTGCAGAGAGGGAAAAATAATGTAGAAAAATATAATCACACCCCCATGCCTAAAAATCATCAAGTCAGGACCTATATGTGAGAAATATTTTGGCATTAACTAGCTTTCAGAATAGTTTGAGAAGGTTCATTTAGATTGTTTTGAACAGTTCTAGAGTCTCTTGAAAATACTACCAGTCTTTAGGTACCCTGATAGTTAAAAATGTGCCAATCAGCAAACAGAAATCTTTGGTCAGAGCTCAGTCCAGCCAGTAGCTCTGGCTACCTTATTAGAGTCCTGCTTATAGTCATACCTGGATTTAATCTGCAAGTTAGGGTAAGTATTGTGGTGGGCAAAAACGACCCTTCATAGCCCACATGTTAAACAAATGAATGAATTTATAGCATGAAGAACAAAAGCTAACACCTCTGGGGCTAGGACTGTATTTCTGGATTTGTTCAAGGCTTCTCGAACTGTGCTATGGAATCCTAGTACTGTTAAAATACAAAAATCAAGGTACAGTCTGAGATAATAAGACTCAGAAAATTTGCTCCCTGAATTGGGATAACATGAACACTGCACCCAAAAATCAATCACTTTCAGGTGTGGTATGACTTGCTAGTAAAGGCTTCCAAATTGCATAACTATCGTATCCCAGGAATCCTCACATCTCACCTCATATAATTAGTCAATTGCTATGTTAATCAATTACCAATATCAAATGTGTTTGCTAAGAGATCTAAATTCTAAGTATATTCTAATGACTGCTTATTTCTCCTTGTTAAATCTGTAAGTAAGAGAAAGAAGGGAAGAAATTTGAAAGCAAATAAATCACATATTGAGACTAAAAAACTGAATTAATGGTGATCTCAAGCAGCCAAATCTGTGGTTACATTTCCCTGGTTTTGAGAGCACCATCAGTCTGTGAGTAAATAGTAGCTAGTTTAGCACCCAGTTCTTATGCTCATGATTCAGATCTAAGTTGATTTTTATCTATGCCAAAAGGTACTGGTTGTTTTTTCTTTCTATAAATACTGAAAATGGAGGGAAAATAGCCTATGCTTTTCAGGTATTTCAAAAAATTGTGATTCAGAAAAAACTACCCATAGCAACCCGTAGTCTTTACCTCTCTCCTCTTTGCTGTGCATACTGAAGTATGGATCCAGCCAATGAGGGGTTAAATAGTAGTGGTGCAGATGCAGCTGGGCCATGTTACTCTAAAAGGACCAGTTAATGGGCATATAAGAGGATTAGTAAAAGGAAATAGACGAAAAACTGTGTTGAGTGCTGGCAGGGAGAGTCTGGATTTTTGTTTAGAGGCGGAGACTCTTGTTTAGGTCTTTTTATGAACCTCAGATAATAGAGGGAGTTTGCATTTGTTTGTTGACTCTTCTCTGTGCTTATTTTTTTCCAAATGTTTTTAAATTCCAGAAATCTATAGGAGTTAGAGTTGTGAAGGTGCACTGGCAAATGTATACTGAAGTGTTTAAGTATGAAGATGCATCTTCATATGTAGGGTTTCCTAGGTCATAGGGGTTAATTTGATGGAGCATTATAGTAATATGGGGTTGACATATCCTTCACCAAAAAAAACAGGGGAGAAAGAAAATGGAAGATATCAGGAGCAGAGTTATGCTTGTAGGAGGTTCAAGCTCTCAGACTACAGAGAACCAGGCAGGGGTGTTTACAGCATGCAGGTAACCACCTACCTTTTCAGGTAGGGGCTTATCTGCCCCAGAACTTTCAGGGGGAAAACTTAATAAGATGTTGAATTAAAGAATCCTTGAGTCACCTTCTCCTTTTCCAAAGGAAGGAAGAAGCCTGATGGGAACGTGTATCTTTGTTAGTTTACAGAATCACAGAATTTCCTGAGTTTGAAGGACCCAGAAAGATCATTGAGTCCAACTCTTACGTGAATTCTGTTTTTATTTTGGTGAGGGGAGAAATGGAGATAAAGTTAACATTTGGATAAAATATAACATTGGATAAAAACATTATTTTAGGGGTCTGCTCATCCAAAGTATGCCTATAACAATTCTTACAAGTATTAACTGGTTTGAAGAAACCCAGAGCTTTTGAGGCATATCAGTATTACAGTGTAATAAAGATGGTCTTGACCTGTTTTGATCCAGGCTAGTTCAGGCCCTGCTAGCTGCTCACAAATTACTAAGTCACAGCTTCTGTGTATGTGCTTCTACTCTGGTGGGCTTTGCAGCTCATTGGTTTGTGGATCTGACCAGACTTGGTGGCTGGAGGAAGGCAGACTTGCTGTCCACCTAAAAGAAGTAACAGTGGTGGTAGCTGACTATGGTGTTCTTGCCCATCCTGCTATCCCTCAGCTTTAAAGTAATGCTGTGTTGCTGTCTTTTTGTTTTTCAAAGACAGTCCTGTATCCGAGCTATCAGTATGAAAGGTTTGCAGGTGGTTCAATGTCTTAAAAACAAAAAAAAAGACCTCAAAAACAAAAACAAAGAAATTGCACCAAACCCTCAAACTCCAGATCAGGTGAAGTTTTTTTCTCTTGCCCAATGTCTTTCATCACAGAGAGATGTGATGAAAGCACCTCCCTTCTCATTGAGGTTAATATCACCTTAAGACCAGGATTCATAATGCTTTATCTCCTAGAGAGTTTCTGACTGCATGTGCAGGTAGACAATAAGTGTGCAAACCCACTCCTTGGGAATGGGGCCCACAAGGAGCTGAATTTCTCTCATCACCACCATCCCCTCCCAGGGTGGCTGGGAGTGCCCTCCAACATAATGGCTGCCAAGGAATACTCAAGGTGAGAGAAAAGGGCTAACAGCTGGATCAGGCCCCTGCAAGTGGCCAGGAACAGACAACAGACCAGACTTGCGTCTGCAGGAATGATCCCTGGCGTTGATTTACTCACATAGATATGGCCACACAATGGAGGACACAGAGTGCAGAGTCCTCAGGCCCTTCGTCTGTGTAGCTCTGGTATTCCACACCCTGCACGGAGGTGTTGGGGGCAAGCAAATTCAGCGTAAATGAGGCTGACGTGCTTTAGCCTCTCCCTTGCAGCAGAAATAGTGTCTGCCACTGCATTATGCTTTAAAATTCTGGATTTATGGATTCTGTCTTTGGCAAAATGACTGAGATTAAAGAGACTGAGACAACTACCTGCTTGTGGCAAGCTAACTTGTACAATTACAGCTGACTAATGTCCTGGACTTGTGCACTGGCTTATTGCACAGTTTGTGAGAGGTGAGAGTGCCTGTGCTTTAAATCCATCTGGAGTTTATATCCAAATTCCCTCTTACTCTGATAACTCAGTATTTATTACAGTCCTAATAGACCTCCTGTTCTGTGGCTTCTTCCTGAAAGATCATGAGTCTACATAACGTTGCTGTCACGGGAATGTTCTCCTTCTCTACCTCTGTTACTCTTAGCCCTTTTCTAGCTCACTCTTTGGGATTGCATTTACTGTTTTCCCACAGGACAGCATTTAATTGCTCCTTGATTGACCTTCTGCCTTGTCCCAACAACTTTGCCCCTGAGGTCATTTTACCAATTCATTATTCTTGGTGGAGGAGAAAAAAAGTTCTTAATGTCTAAGCTTCCCTCCCTCTTATTGCAGTGTTAATAACAAGAGAACGATTTAGAGTTATTTATCACCACATTTTAAATATCAGGTAGCAAAGCATTCCCTGAAAATAATGGCTTGAGAATCCCCCCACCACTTTGTGCTTGGAAACTCTATCTTTCATATCCAGAAATAGGTTAAACATGATTTTTTGATAGAGACTTGTATATTGTACCAGATTGTTCAGCATTTCCATCATCCCCATTGCACCATTTGCTTTAAAAGCAACAGGGTAGTAGAGCCTATTCAAATCTGTGATCTTTGCATGAAAAATAATAGTACTTTGTGGGACAATAAATTTTTAAAGGTTCAGAAAACCTTCTAATCAATCACACAGATGATTCATGCTTATAAGTACTCTGCTGAAATCAGGTGATGCTGATAAACATACTCTAAGAAATGTTTATTAACAAGCCATTAAGGAAAAAAAAATTGTCTTGGCTATAGAAATAATTTAATCATTTCCACATGAGTGATTCTCCATAAAGCCAGAGTCACCTCTTTTCACTTTTCACACACTCCAGTTCTGTCCCCTGGCTTTGGATTTGGGGAGGAACTGCACTGGCTTGCAATGTTAATGTATTTTATGTGCAGTCTGCTTTGTCCAGCACTAATATTCATTTGTCTGGTGGGTTGGCATCAGCTCTTTCATTTGAGGGAGTTTCTTTCTAACTTTAGTCATTTGTGCAGCTTTTCTTTTACAAATATATCACTCATCAGAAGTTTCAAGGCAGTATTTGTAAAAGATCTTCAAAATAATGATGAGTGGTTAAAATGAGCACTAAAAAAAAATAAATTCAGTAACTATCTATCAAGATTACAAACTAGAAGTGCATTTCCTCCAGATAATATGTGGAACACTTCACCCTGGCATAGATAAATCATAAATCAGCCAAGGGGTTAGTTAGGGCTTCCAGTTTCTATTAGGTCAGCTTACTAAAGGCTGGCTTTCTGAAGAAGTAAGGATATAGGGGTTATTTCTTTTTCAAGTTATAGTAATTAACTCTGGGGATGAATAAAGCAGCAGAAAAAAGTGTATTTTAACTTGCATCTCAGTAAAACAGGATCTGAAATTGTTCTTACAGAGTATTCTCTTTCTTTTGGTGAAAAAAATAGAAGACACAGAAAAAGAAAGGAAGAAAGATTTCTCTCAAGTGCAGGGCTATGATCTGTAAGAAAAAACCTTTCCTGTGAGCAAGTTAAGGAGGTGGAGATTTGCACTAAAATAAACAACAAAGTCGGGTCTTGTGTTGGATGTACTGACAAGGTTGCAGGCACTGGCTTTAAAATGTTTCATCCCGAGTATCCAGTGTCTCCCAGAAGGATGTGCAGTAGGAGGAAGTGTGAGGTTAAGAATTCAGGGAGATTGGATAGATAGTCGAAAGTCTTGGGTAGACAGTCTGAAATTCATTACGAGAGTGTACCCCGGGGGTCACCACAAACATCCTATAAACACCAGTGAACTTTTCTGCAGTCCAGAGCTGCAGGAGCAAGTGTGGTGAGTCATGAGATGTCTCCTCCTCTGCGCACGTGTACCCAGGGGGACAAAGAGGGAGGTAAGGATGGATGCTGTCTGAAGGGGTGAGAGGTATATGTTCCTAATCTATTTTCAAATGTCTCCGAACTGACCAACAAGTATGATCCAACTTTCCAAATGTTGAGAGCACTCTTTAAATCATGCCTCCATTAAGTCAGGCTCATGAATACCTCTCAAGATGAATAATCAAAACTGAAATTTCTACACATTTCTTGGTAATCTAGTAGAAATGCACATCTATGCACATGTAGACTGATACCCTTTTAATGATTAAGAGTCAGGGAAAACACATTAATTCAAAGAAATAGAAAACCTGGAGTGAAAGATGGGTCATAGTAAAAAACTAAAGCAAAAAGATTTTGCATTTCAGTAAATGCTTTGATTACCATGTCCTATCCTATTCAGAAGGATTTGCAGAGTGTCTCGGTAAAAAAAGGAATTAAGTGCCTTAAGATCTCCTGGTAAGGCTACCCAGTGGTGTAAGCAGACATTGTCATCTTGAATAACAGAGTTTATGTGCAAATCCTGGATCGAGCATATGTGACGTCTCTGATTCTGAACACCTGCCTCAGCTTCCTTTCAAATAGTTTTGGGTGTTTCAAGTTTCTCTTGCCATTTTTTGTAACATTTTTCATTTGCATAAGTGTGTTACAAGTTAAAAAAAAACGGTTATGCCTCAATGTTGTAGCAGCAAAGCAAATTTAAGTGAAAGAAATGTACTCTAAAAATTAGAATAACTGTTCTGTAGTCCATGTTGCATATAAGCTTCAAACCACTGAGCTTTAATCTTGAAGAACTTTGCGTAAAATTAATTCTGCTGAGTGCACTGAGACAAGTTAATATCTGAATATGGTGCAAAATGTTAAGCATGTGTCTAAGTGATTGTAGGACTTGGGTCTAATATCAGAAACTTCTTCTGCACCAACAAACCTGAAAAACTGTAATGGAAAATAAGCTCATATTGCATTTGCTCAGGTCTGAATTACATGCCACTCAGATTGCTCCTCTTGCAAAAATCTGCCAATTTGTTGTAATCTTGCACAGACTTTTCATCTGAAAGTTCAGTTTTGCAAGTACAAGATGTGGGAGCTACGATGATATATTGAGGCATATAAGTAATCAGGAAAAAATGCAGTTCAGCCCATGTATTCTTTGGAAATATGTATAAATATTTACAAATTATGGAGTTAAATCCAACTCATTTTGTAAATGAAGGGATATTCTGCTTTTTTATGGGAAACATCAAAATCCAGGAAGCATGGGAGAATAAGACATAAAGTCTTTTCCAAGGGACATTCATAAACTCTCATAAAATCAAACATCATGCAGACTGCAACCTTTCTCCTATTTTCATTGTGTGCACGCCTACACATCCGTGCATTTGTGCAAGTGACTTTCATACAAGAACTTTTTTTATTTTGTGCATCTACCAATTACTTTGTAAACAAGTTAAAGAGATTGGTGAGGGACCGCTTTGCAAAAATGATAGCACATCTGCAGCACAGGCAGTTAAAGTCAACAATTAATTAATTGTTAAGGGCTCTGTTCGTCCAAACGTTTGGCTCTGTATTTACTGAATGATTCATGGCTTGTGATCCCTAGTTTCCAGAGAACTCAGTTTGGTGCGCTATCGCAACCCTTCCCCTGCTCCCCGTTTCACCCTTCCCTGCCCGCACCCAACTGCAGAGGGGCACAAACACGTTCCCTGCTGAGTAGCAGTGCTTTATGGCAAACAGCTCACCCAGAACCCCACCCACCGAGCGTGCTCAGCAGCCACAGGCACTACTCTGCTGAGGCCGATCAGGCAGGGAGCCCTCCTCGCCTGGTGTCAGTAATTCACTGATAGACGAGTATTTGCAAAACAGACACACAGAAGCACATGCAATCATCTCTTGTGTAGCTGCTTTTCTGTAGGTTAGACTTTATCCTTTCAGTGTAAGGCTGGTTGTAGCAAACAATATCAACCTGTATGAAGTCGTGCAGTGGCGTGGTCAAGAGAGGCTCTGGCAGTCTGGGAGGTGCTTTGTGTCCCAGTTTGGTCCCGAACCTCAAGATAAGAGATGTCATACTGATTTGCTTGAGTTGCCTCCCAGGGAAAGATCTGCTATCTTCCAGTATATACAGGGCAAAGAGAGACCATTGTGTTTACAGTGAACCAAAGCTATAATAGACATAGTAGTCTGAAATCTGTAGTTCTCAGATAAATTCTTAAGGGAAGCTGTTCCTTAAGTAAGGAGGGCCAAAAAACTGCAGCAAGAATAGATAGAGTTAAAACATTATTTGCTCATTAATATTTTTATTATTACTGACTTGAAAAGATCCCTTGGAGTATAATAGCAGAACATTTAAAGTGTCTAGCAAAAGAAGAAGTACCTATCACTGAGTAATTAAAGTTGTCACTGAAGAAACAAAATGTAAAACCATAAACAAGCCTTGAGCAAACAAGAAATAATCAATGCATGATGATAAAGGGAACCAAAACATCTGGCATCTTTGCCAGAAAGCATCTACAGATGTGTTCTGATGAATGATAAGAAGAAATAACATTTCAGAGCCACTGGCCCTCAGTGAGGCTCCTGCCTTCCACTGTGGTTAAGTCACAGGGAGGTGCAGCCAGCTTTGCTCCTGCTGTGGATCTCAACAGACCTCCTGGTGAATTGCTCAGATTTTTGAGGGTTGTTTCTAGCGTATGGGACAGAATCTGATTCAGCTTCACAAATGAAGTGACGAAAGGAAAGCTGTGCTATTTGCTGCTTCCTTGAGGCTCTCCCTTCTTTCTCAGATGCAGGCTGCTACTAAAAGCAGCCGTATCACAGAGCCCACACTTTGCCTGAGTAATCCAGTTTAGACATCACTGCTGGGGAGAGACTCATTGTTTTGGTATATCTTTTTCATCTTGAATTTCTGAAAGGGACAGAGAGTCTAGTGAAAAGATTGATTAGTACTATTTCGTAGATAGAAAAGTTATTCTCATTCTTTCTTCAGATACAATCTTTCAGGCTCATCTTGCAATTTACAGGTAGTTTCCACACAACCTGAGCTTCCACAGGTAATGGCCAGCTGCCATTAATCCAGGCATTTTACTGAAGGTTTCCATAACTTAGTAACAGTAACTTCATAAGAAATTACCTAAATTCAACATTTAATTGCTTCAGAATCAGGTGGCAGGTTGATAGATGAGGATTTACTGCAATTATGTAAAAAAAATCAGAAAAAAAAAGGTAAGACATCTTGTTTTATTCATAAGACTAATAGAGCTGACTGTGGTTGTTCTACCTTTCCCACTGTATCTGCCTAGTTTTACTTATAGCAGGACACACAAGAAGTCACTTAAAAATAAAAAAATACCTGGCTGACTGCTGAAAAGATCATTTATCAAGAGAAGAATGCTGTAGAGGGAAACTCTGACCTCTAAACCTGCAACAACAACAAAAACCAGTGTTTTAAAAAGTTATTTTGAAGCCTAAATAAACCTTGACAGACTCCCCTTAAACTTCTCTTACAGTGATTAATTTCCAACTAGGGAAATATTGACTCTGAGAGAAAATGAAAATATTTCCATCTTCTTCCTAACACTGCATTATAAGATCATTTGACCTACTAGATAGAGTGGAAAATCACTATCTGTCTTGATGTTATTAGATGGATCAAGTTTCACATCTCTCTCCCTCTGTTTTCCTTTGCTTCCCCTGTATCAGCATGTTGTCTTCCCATCTCTCTCCCCTTCTGGCTGGCTGGAGGAGGCAGAGCCCTTGGTGTTCACGGGCAGGGTGGCAGCCTTTTTTGTGGGATGATTGTGACGATACAGGCTGCAGTGAAAGGCTCATGGAAGGCTAGGAGGAAAAAAATCCACATTGCCCAAGATATTAAATGTACATGGTTATGGTTAGTCACTTTTGTTCTGATTATATTTCCTCTCCCTGTGTGGAGGAGTAGTCCTTTTCAAGAATCAGAGCTGTTTGTCATATCACCCACACACCCTCCCCATTTCCACACAGAACTCCTCTTATGGGTTTGGCTAGATGCTGTGAATGCCATAGGAATCTTCCAGAGAGTTTTTGATCATAATGCCTAAGTATGAATGTATACTGCAGCCTCAGATTTATTAGGAGGGTAAAAAAAATATAGTCACCAGCCCAAAAAATTCCTTTTCAACCGCCGCTGATACCTGAGGATGTGACAGGTACCCAAAGATTTGCATGAAAATACTGCCTCCATCCTACTCAGTTGGGCTCTAAAATGCATTTGCTGTTCTCTAAACAGTGAGGGAAGGAGGAGCAGGGTGCACCAGCTGGAGAGAGAGACAGGAGCTCTGGCAGAAAAACTCTATTGTTTGTTGCATTTCCCAATGAAAGTTTTCTTCATGAGGGAACCTACACCAAATTTCCTAAAGTGACTAAAGTCACTGCTCCAAAAATGTTGGCAGCCTTTGTGCATATCCTATTACTTGTTTGGCTTCAGAGACAGCAGGAGACTGATCATCTTCTAGAAAAAGATATATATTTGATCCTTGCTATTTCTAACAGAATTAGCCAATTCAAACAAGAGGAATAATAATAATAAAAAATCTAGCTCAGATCTCTGTGTCAAAAGAGACCTAAAGAAAACATCACTCAACCCCACAGAATATCCTTCAAAATGTCCTTGGAAGGATATGAAATGTAAATTGCCCATAGTTCTTTACTTAATAGAAGTGGATATACTTCTGTGTGCCATTGCCCTGAGACCTTGCCTTGCCACACTTCTTTCCTGCAGCAAACCTCTGACGGAAATAACTTTTTGGTTTTGTAAGAATCAGGAGACAAACTGAACTTCAAGATTCTTGTTAAGGCAGAAGACTGTCATGCTCAATAGACAGTACCAGCATCATACATTCACCCCTCCATAACATCCGCAATTAGCACCCAACCGAGCTCATGTGTAGATAAATACATAGAAAAATAAATATTCTTCTGTTAGAGAATCCTTACACAGACTGAGGTGCTGAGTTCTTTTCACAGCAAGTCTTCTCGATGCTCAGTTCTTCATAGATTCAGGTCATTAAGATAGGTCATGGTTTACGATATCTTTCCTTTGGAGGACTTTTTTATTAGGCTCCGACGTAACAATCTGTTCCTAGGCACTCTCACACAATATAGGTGATAAAATTGCGTGTTTCTTTAAAAATATTTTCCTGTTATTTTCTATAGATTATAATGGCACATTTACTCTATTTCTGTTTGTCATGACTTGCAATGCTTAGCCAAAGGAACAATCTTTGCGATTTGAAGTATTTGAGTTTAAAGTTGTAACCATAAGCCAAAAGGGGAACAGCCAAAGCCTGCATTACTGAGAAGAACTTCTCGGCTTAGGACCATTGATTGCAGTGCTCCTGAGCCAATTTACAGACCATAGTCCACAGATGCCAAATCAGTTAAATAAAAGCTGAATGAAATTGAAAGTTTACACTTTGCCAACATATATAAATATATGGTAAAAATCAGCCAACAGCTTCTGATGATTTGGCTGTACACTGCATGAGGATATGCACATGAAGAGTTAATGAACTTGTCAAGACTGAGTAAATATTTGTTTATAATTGCAAATAGGCCCCAAGCCAAGTACTTTTTAGGTCTATTAGCCAGACTAAGTCCAGAGAAGTAATGTTGAGTGGACCATGCTTCTTATCTCCTCCCTCCACTTCCACTGTGCTCACTCCCCTTACTTTGGGGTTCTCCAAAGGTTGCTTCAGGAAAAGATTCTCTTCTCTTTTGAATTCTTATATGTTTCAGGTGGCTGCCAATGTTTTTCTTTGTGGACAGAAGTAGTCAACCCTCAAAGAAAGCACTGTTAGTACTAGGATCTGGCCTGACTGCCATAAGGGGCAGTAGAAAAAAGTCCCTTCTGCCACCAGCTGTCACTCCATCAGCTCTCAGTGTTTGGAGCCTTGCATGAATATAAACTTCTAATACCTTTCACGAACCAGACACTACAAGAGCCTTTCAGATCTCGTCTTGATTCGCTTTAAAGATTTCCCAATCACTTTTACAAGAATAAATAGGGTTTTTTTCTTAGTGAGTTTTCCACTTTTCTCTGGAAGGAACTGGACACTTCTACAGGAGATTGGGCTAGCATCTACTGCTCTGCAATGGATCCCCGCAGTGCACCTCAGGTTTACCCTGAAATGGATTAGCCAGGGGCAGAAACGTTTTATCCAAAACCAATTACCAGAGAGTCATCTGCTCTCTGGGAAAAAGTTTCCCCATGACATATGAAACTGCCAGGCAATACTGCGCTTCAGTGGTGCTTTCAAGGTGAGACAGAGATGAATAAGGGCAGGGAGGTCTTGCCAGACTGTACAGGGAATCTGAAAGGGAAAGAAGGAGTTTCATTTGTGATAAGGAAATTAGGACATGTCTAGTACAATTTGCCACTCTGCCTAGTTAGAGAGGAGAGCAAGGACTGGTTAAACCAGAAGGAACAATGCATATGAGGAAATACTCGGAGCTGGATGCTGAGCTGGCAGAAACCAGCACAGGTCCACTGGAAGAAATTCGTTGATTTATATCAGGCCTGGACACAGGTTTGAGTTAGGATTGGAGGAATTAGGATGGAGTTTTCAGGGCTGAGATTTACTATTGAACATTGTCAGTTTTGTGGGGGCAGGCAAGAAGGCCTGCCAAATAATTCACGGAAGAAGATGGGATAGCTTGTGCTCTGAGCAGAGCCAAACTATGCACGTGTTCAGCAATTTCAGATGAGCCAAGTTCTGGAGGTTTACATCTCCCACTTGCAAACATTAAAATGCAGCAATGATGCTTTTCATTATCTTTCCACCTCAAAATCTGATGTTTTGGTGAAAGAGTGAATTACCTGATAGAATCACTCAGCAGGACACATATCCTTGTTTGGCAGCAGAAGCTTCTTCTTCTGGGCCCAAAGTACCAGACCATTTCTCCAGTGAAGATGCCACACTCCTTCATAAGCCTGGCTATGTTCATGTATTCTTAACACAGCTGTATAGCCACAGTAAGCACCTGATGGGGAAAAGTAAGACCAGACATCTCTCATGCATGTGTATTGCCATTATATGAATATTGAAATAATCTTTGTTGCTCATTTTTAATCACCTTTTTTTGGGAATAGTAATTAGTATTTTTCATTTGATTGTTAGAAACGGAACTCCCATAGCTGGTGAAAACAGAAAAGTTCTCAAACACAAAAGATTTTCTTCAGCAGTACTGAAGGTATATTTGTGAGGCAGGCACAGAAGTCTCCATGCTATGTACAGGCCAGGAGTTACTGTCCTTTCTTAAAAAATTGGAAACTTGCTGCCTACTTACCCTTTTACCTCCATATCTTCCTGTCATTCTTCTTCTGTCTTTACTTCTTTTCCACTACCTATTCTTCACAGCCAGCTGGCCTTCCTTGGCCACCTTTGTTTCATGTACATAGAACAGTCATGCTAAAAAAAGTGTAATTTCCCTAAAGGTTCCTAAAGGCCATACTCCAGTGTTTGCAGCCTGCAGAATATTTTCTTTTCAAGAGCAGAGTGTAGTTTCAATTCCTTCCTCTTCCATAGGCAGCTTGACTGTCAGAGAGAAACTTTGTTGCACCTTCAAATCTGCACCTGTCGAAGATGGTATCAGAAGGTACCATTCCTTTTGCCAACCAGTTTTATCAGAAATTCCTTGCAAGCACTTGTGCATTCTGTGTACCATGTTTTTTGGAAATCTACTCTATGTTTTGTTGTATTATTACTGCTATTGGCACCATTACAGGGATTAAAGAGTGCAACCAATGGCTCCAAACAGAAATAAGGGCTTTTTTTTTTTTCAGTAGACATTGCATAGATAAAAATCAAAATGCAAAATACTGTAACTCTTCACCTGCTCAACAACAAGAGAAACAGCATGAAGCAATAACAAAGCAAATAGGTTTTCATAAATTATAAAAATTGCCCTTCTTTTCTGATCAGTCCTGTTGGGATATGTAAGCATTCTGGCATGAGTGAGAGTGAAAAAGGATTTCATGAAGAAAACCTCAAGCTGTTAAAAGTGATGCTGGATATGTAACAGGAAAGGTGAGGAACAGTGCAGCCAACTTCATATGTCTCTGGTGCTACTAAAGTTTCTTAAAGTGCCTGTATTGACAATAATGAAAAAAAAAAAAAGAAAGCAAGCTTATTTTCGCCCATTTCCTTATAGTTTAAAATGAAACCTAATAGTGATGGAAGGGTTGAAGTTCCAACAGTGACATCATCTGCTATCAAGGGCACATTTCCATTCTGGAGCTGAGGATGTCCATGGGCACAGCAACAAGTCCTCCCAGGCAGGACAGCAAGAGGCCTGAACAACAAGACAAAATGGGAAGAGAAAGGGTAACATTGTGGTGCTCTCTGACAACCCACTCTGCTCAGGAAAGGAGGATGCATGCCAAGGGGAAGCCAAAGGGAAGCTGAGTAGGGAATAGGAAGATGGGTTTCTCTTCCTCCCTCTAATAGAAGTAGAGCAGGGAAGGAGCATACATAGAAGAGGAAGAATAAAAAGCCAGGGAATGCCACACAGTGGATATAAAGTTAAGAACAGGACAGATTTTATAAAATGGGAAACTGTGACCCTGGAAGTCAACCAGGCTTAAGAAGAAGACCATTACCCTGGCTGCTCTCTCCTGCCCATGTGCATGAATCCACAGTTGTCAGCATGTTCTCCTCTGAAACAGGTCCTCCAGTAAGGCCTCTATTTACTACCTTCTAAAACCATAAGGAACCTGAACTATGTCATTTCTACTCGCTAATTTAACCACACTAAGTTCACAGAAAGCATTTTGTAAGAGGGACATGACCTGGCTTGTTAGCACCACATGTTGTAAGATACAGAAAAGGATCTTTCATACTTCAGAAGTCTTGTTTCTCAATTGCTGGTCTCTTACTTTTTAACTTCTTTGCCGTTTTGAATGGATTTCAAAACAAATCAACAGACACATAGAGTCTTTGGTTATTTTTGGCCAGGGTTGGATAAATGAATAGTCCAGAAACTTTCTGACATCGTGCCAAATGTCTATGTGCCTAAAGTTTAAGAGTCATGTTTTCCAGGAAACCTTGAAGTTTGCCGAGATTTATGCTTTTGATATTGTCATCCATTACTGTATTCAAAGGAGTTGTCTGCATAAAGGTTGATAGAGGGCAGTCAAACCTTTTGCACTGAACAAATTATATCATTAGGTGTCTGCCTGTGGGTCAACTTGTTCTCAAGCCCCAAAAACTAAACACAGCTGAGTTCTAAATCCCCTGACAAATGAAGGCTGTGAGCAAGGATCATGAATAACATATGGCAAATGGAATTTCCAAACACCACACTGCCATACAATATACACCTGATAAATGGTTGTCTACAGTGATGCTGTTGAAAAAGGCACTTGATGCAAGCCTCATGCATGGCAGAGAAGCATTAATAGAATTCTACAAGATATTTCAAAGCCGGCAAGGTGCTTATCTGAATGTGTTGTCTGGCCCTCCCTTCTCCAAGTAAGGACAACATCCTCATTTACTTGTACATGGGAACAAAGAGAGGTAGTAATTTCATTTGTCGTGCCTGAAGCCTGTGGGGTAAGAGGTGTCCAAATAAGAACAAAGACAGAATTACAATAGCCACAAGAAAGAAAAGGAGAAGACAAAGAAAAGGTCAGCGAAATATTACTGAAGATTAACTTTTAGGTACATTTGTAGCCACAAAAATGAAAAGATTGCATAGCATTTTCCTAGATGAACAGCAAACAATTTTGTCCAACCAAATAAAAATGTGAACACAAGAACCACTTTCCCTGATCATCTAAAATGCAGCCAACTCTGGGGCAGACCTGAAGTTAGCACACAAACCCAGCGGTTTTGTAAAAAAAAGTGTGGGATGCTTCATCTAGACCCACCCGGGCAGCATCACAGCCCTGAAATCGAAATATGCCACAAGAATTTGTCCAGGACCATAGAGCACTGTGCAGAAAGTGATAAGGTAGTCTCTTGACCAGAGGCAGGCTTGTATCTCAGTTAAAACAAATAGTTTGCGATTTTTCTAGTCAGGGGTTTTTTTTCCTGGGGAATTTGGTTTGGAGTTTGTTTATTTGCTTGTTTGTGGTTCTCTTTGATTTTGTCTTGATAATAATTTCTGTAGTTGTTTATAACATTCCTATCCTTTGAAAATTTATCTTTCTGGCCAGTAAGTGAGAACTCCTCCTCAGAGTAACCTGTTATACCAGCTCCAGCCTAACTGTGTGTATATACATATATATGCATATATATATATCTATCTACCTGTGTGTGTGTGTGTGTGTGTGTGTGCACATGCACAAGTATTTGTGTTTGTTACTTTGGTACTGCTGGGTAGCCTCTGGAGGTGCTACTTACCCTTAATGAGGTCTAGCAAATAATAATAATAATAATAATAATAATAATAATACATGTTTCAAATAGGTTATTTTCAAAAAAGGTGTACAAAAAATAATAAATTTTCATTGAATTAGACTAATTTTTTTTTGTTAAGTAAAGAAATAGCAGGATAATTTGGATGTTCCATTTTCAAGTGTTCTCAGCATTCTCTTTGGAGTTTCATTTCAAATGTGAACTAAATATAATAATTAGAAACTGATTAAGTAGTGACAGGGAGTGAAAGTAGTCTGTACATGCATTCAAATTATTTTTTTCAGATGCAAATAATTTTTCATTTTTCATTACAGTGATAAAAGCAGAAAATAGGAATTTGTTTTTCATCGACAAAATTATCATCTTTTTTAATGTATCAATGTCTCTTGAAGGAAGTCTCTCACCTTTTTAATAACACAGGGAAATATGTGGATTTACTTCTAAGCTTCATTAATTTTTTTCATGTAAACATTTGCATAAGCACAAATGAGAAAGTGGCACAAGGTAAAAGTGGTAGGGAAGGGGAAGAGAATAGCTTTTCCTTTAGCCAAAATTGCCACCAAGAAAGCAGGAAAGGGCCATGTATCCATGGATCGCCTGTGTCAATTGCAGCTGGCCACTTAACTGATGTTAATGGGTTAAAACAGCGGTCGTATAGCAAGAGTCTCCATCCTGTGAGACCACAGTTACCAGTACTCTGGCTGTTAGGTGTCAAGTTCAACTCTCACAGATTGCCCAGTGTGGTCTCAGAGCCAAATTTTCAGATGTTCGTCCACGCACAGAATAATGCACATGTCACTCAGGGTCTGTGCTTGCTCAGGCAACACCTCCATTAAGACTTCAGAAGAGAGATTTTCCTGCCTAGAGGTCATGTGGAGTCTGTGGCAGACTGGTGTGTAGTTCAGGGCATGGCTAAGTGCAGCACCATTCACAAAAGGCAATGTGTTAAGGTAACAGTTTAAGAATCACTAATTCATGAACCTAAGTCTGATAATTATTCTTATTGCTCCTGCTAACTTTTACAGTTTGAACTAAAATGTATGGATGTGCAAGTCAAAATTGCTTGGGGAAATCATACATTAGTCTATGTTATGTAGGAAGTCAGATTAGATGATTGTAACACTTCCTTCATGACAGAAAAATTCATGACACTATTAGATGTTTTGTTAAATTGGAGTCTAAGTGATAAGCAAAATTAATAGATTTCTGTATTTCCCTGGGTGGTCCATCCATAACATGGGACTATTTGTGTTTCTCTGCTCTGATCTGCTTGTACATACAATATATATGTGTGTGCATGGACCTAATGCTGATTAAAAAATAACCTGATTCTCAGGCTGATTGCTTGGAAACCCCATAGATGATTGAGGAAATAAGCTTTACACGCTAATTTTGTGCATAAAGTATCTCTTAATCAAATTAGCTGTTTTAGAGAAAAAAACAGTCCCTTGCATTTTGCGGGACCGTCTGCGTGAGTAAACCTTTGCAGGATTGATCTCAAGATGTTGCCTAGAGTTACAAAGAAGCTTAAGTGCTGAACATGTCTTCTGTGCATGTTTCTTTTTAGCCTGTTCCTGGCTCTATACCATCATGATTTTGTCGCAGGAAACATCTATGCTAAACATCACTGTCAATTCCAAGACAAGAGACACATTCAAAAGCACATGGAAGCTTTTTTTGTTACCATAAGTTGCCCGCAGAGGGTCCATTCATTCTGTTTGCTTGTTCCACTGTGTAATAGCTCAACTCAAGTATCAACAAGATAAGCTTTTAAAAGCAGAATATTCCCAGCTGTTGCGGTCAGGCAGCAGCAGCAGGTTCCTGTCTGAGGACAGCAGAACAACCCAGTGCACTCGCAGCGATGGCAGTGTCGAGGGGAAGCATGTGTTCTCTGTACACAGTAGCGAAGGGCCCAATAGACAGCAATTAGCACCAGCAGAATGAAGATGAACGGTCATATACATAACCTTAATAAAAATGTCACAGAAGAGAAATCTCACACCATATGGATCCATGCTGAACTTTTTTTTTTCCTTTTTCTTTTTTTTTAGGAGCAAGGCAGCTCCATTTCTTTATAGTCTTTTGCATTACTTTCTTTCCCTAATTTTCTTCAGCCTTCTTCCTCCCTAAGCAATATGCAGGTGCTAATTCATGCAAAACAAAGAAAAATTTTATTTTCATTTCTGTATTTTTATATACACACTCAGTCTCAGATTTCCATCAAAAGTATCTTCCACTCAGCCTTAACAACCTGAGTAGGTTACTTGAATATCATTAGATCTCATTTCCACTCACTTTTGAAAAGAACTCTGCTAGAAATGGCAAGATTTTATTCCTGCCAAATTAGTGTATCTTGACAGTGGGTACTACTTGTTCTCAGGTCTGCTACTTGTGTTTTGAACATAGCAAAGACTATAAATTTAATCATTAATAAACATCACTGTTACAAATAAGAGTGTTTAAATACTTTTAGCAAAAAGAGGTTGAAGTAAGAAGCTGCTTTAATGCCATCTTGGGGGTGTCATTTCCTTTTTTTCACCTTGATATAAAATCTGAAGATTAGGAGGAAAAATGATCAAGGGATGCTGGACTAGGAAGAAAATGTTTTCCTGGAAGGTCATATTAGAGTTCTGTGCTTATTCTTTTCAAGGCGTGCCTTCATTTTTCCCTGATCAAAAGAGAATATTGTTGATACTTTACAAGCTCCATTTAAGTTCTGAAAACAATGTTTTGGTGCTTTCTGCCTTTTCTGTCTTCCCAGTAATGAGACTGAGACTCCTGCCCTTAGAAGGTAGCTATGAATTTTGTTGATTACCTTAACAGAAGATAGGGCTGGATGGGACCTCCTGAGGTCTTCTAACCATCTCCTTGCCAGTACACAGGATTGATTCATAGCTGGAGATGTTTGTTTGAAGGCCTTCTGTCAAGAAGATGCCACTATCTCCATCTTCCTTCTCCAGGAAAAAAAAAGCTCATTGCTGTCTGATTTCTAAAACTAGAAAACTCTTAAAATATTAAGGGTTATCAGTCTCCCATTTTGCAAGTGAGTCTCATCTCTTTTTGTTATGTCTACATGGAAATCAGGTTCAGGGCTTTCCTCTTTGTGACATCCCCTTGCATACTTGCAGACTGTTGTCATGTCTCCCTCTGTCTTCTCTAGATTAAGTAAATTCCTTTCATGCGACATCCTCTGCATCCACAGTAATGTCTTCTAGGCTTCTGATTATTTGATTTTCTCACCTCTGCACTCTCTCTTTATTAGATTTGTAGTCTTCTTGAAGTATGATGCTCAGAATTGTGGGCTCCAGCTGAAACTGTGTCAGTGTTGAGGTGGGATAGGAGGATTATTTTAGAGGTTTTGCAAGCTACATTCCTGCAGGTGCATCACATCTTTTCTCAATAGAAAAGAATGAACTTGCTGTCTCCTAGCTCCATTGGTTCTTCTAGGGAAAGCCTGACATGGCAATAAAATGACAGACCATTACTTGAAAACATGCAGAGGACAGAGAATTTGTGGAAAACACCACCATTTTAAACAGTATTCAGTCCTTCCAATAAGTATTGGAAGGGTTAGGTTTAGGGTTAGGGTTAGTTATATGAACTATTTTACCAATGGGAGCATTCCCATTGAAATGAATGCTCATTCTCACATGTACAGAATTTTGTGCATTCTAGTGATTGAAGGATTGGGACCAAGCTATTTTAGAGAAAACATAATGGAAGACTCCAAGTGGGAGTCTGGATTTCTTTTGCCTCTTGTGCCACTGCTTTTCTGTTAATATGGTGTAGTATGTCTAAGGACAAGGACATGAGTGGACTGAGTGGCCCTCATCAATCCCTGGAAGATTTCTTACAGGTAAGCAAATCTAGCAAATCTTTATTTAGAGAATGAAAACATTATTATCTCAAGGAACAAAGCAGAACACAGAAATACCCCCAGGACTACAAGTGTAGACAAATGCTAGCATGAAATCTCATCTTCCCCCTAGTTCCCCTAATTTAGCCTTAGTGATGACAGCAATCCACTCACAGCATGCTCTAAGACATGTCTATCTTCATTTAACTGTGCTCACTTGTGGTCATACTGCCGTGTAACTCTCTATGCAGATGGGGAACGGACGCATGCTTACAAAAAATGTCTTTAACAATTTTAAACGGAATGAATAATGAATCAGTTGAGGCTCAAAATTCATAGAAGTTTGTCTCCCTTTTCCGACCCCTTACTGCACATTCCCTCTATGATCCAAACATTAACTCTTGGGAACTATTGACTTGACATGATTCAGAGGTGGCTGGTTTGCATCAATATTTCTAAAATCCCTCTTATTATCTTGCATATGTCAAAGTGTGATAAGAAGGAAGAAGGATGAAGCTATTTATAATTCAGAATGACTGATACCAAAAGGTATTTAAAATCAAATCACAATATGTCAGAGTTTACTTTTAAAAAAGCTTAAACAAAAGACACAGTTTGAAAACAATTAGTAAATCTGACAAAATTAACTTTGACCTTACAGTCTTATAAATGCCAACACAGCTTTTCTTCCAGTGTTAGAATGCATGCTTGTCTGTGTGTGTATTTTCAGCAATGAAGTAATTTCACAGCAAAGAGCCATACTGAGATTTAACTCTGAGGCAAGAATTATGCTTCCCTGCTCAGGAGCTCCTCTTGGGGGAATGTGCTATTTCACTGCTCCCTTATCCTGGAAATCCATCTGTACAGACAAGTCAGATTAGTCCATAATTATTCTCATTATTTCTGTTAAGCAGACATTGTCTTCCAGCCCAGCCTTTCAGTCATCTCCACTCCTCAGCTCGCAGAGGAGGGTCTTTTTAGGTTTTTTCCTAATTTCTCTTAGTCTTCCTCAAAAAAACCCCCAAACCAACCAGGAGAAAATATAAACTCTCTACTTTCCACCCAGCCTGGAAAATGAAATTGTAAAGCCACAAAGAAATGCTGGTGAACTTGTAAATGTGCTAAGACAGGAGAGAGATCCCTTTTACCCTTAATTTACCAGTCCAACCATCAGGATCGGCTAATGCCAGCTGGTGCCTATGCTTTCCTCTTCTTGTCCAGACTATCTGCAGCCATCCCAGGACAGAACAGTTTGCATGTCCTCCTTCTAGAAGGAGGTAGTCTTTTCTGTAGTCTGAGAAGTCCCAGCAGCCCATTTTGCATCTCGGCTGACCATCACAGTTTTTTTCTCATTGAGTTAATTCCTTGTCCAGCCACCAGGCAGCAAAATCCAATATCTTGCTGGCATTTCAGGGATATCATCTATTTGGGATCTGTACTACTGGACAATGCACATTTTTGCTTTCTGTGTTTCTATGCAGCTGTTTTTGTGTTACTGGGTCATTTCTAAGCTCAAGGACTGGATCCATGCCCTGACAGATTTTTTTAGTCTTGTCCTCTCAGTCTTTCACTGCATGCCAGCTATGCAAAGAAGGTGTGGGGTGACACGCCAGAGGGTCACCAAAGTGAACTCCTCAGTGGAGGAGGTGGAGTCCAGATCCCTGGCCCTACAGTGGCACGTTCTAGCACACAGGGCTTGATAAAGCCCTAAAGCTATAGGTGAAGTATCTAGGCTTGCTTTTCTTGCTGTAGACAGCTGTTGCTCTTGAGCTTCTGCTACAGATATGAAACTTCCTCCATTTTGCCTTCTCATCATGATCCTTTCTTGTAAATTCCCAGCCAGACTCAGTCAATCCTTTGTTTTCACAGGCTGTTAGAAATTTCTAGGTGGTCTATGGAGCGCCATGGCTTCACTAGGAGTAAATAGTGCCTGACCAACCTGGTGGCCTTCTGTGATGGAGTGACTGCAAGCATCAACAAGGGAAGCCCAACCAGTGTTAATTATTTGGACTTCCACAAGGCCTTTGGCACGGTCACACGCAACAACCTTATCTCCAAATTGGAGAGACATGGATCTGAAGGATGGACTATTCAGTGGATTAGAAATTGTCTAAACGGACCCAGCCGGAGAGTTGTGGTCAATGTCTCTGTGTCCAGATGGAGGCCGGTGACGAGTGGTGTCACTCAGGGCTCTGCCTTGGAACTGATGCTCATTAGTGTCTTTACCAATGACAGACAGTGAGACTGAGTGCACCCTCAGCAAGTTTGCAGATGACAAAAAGCTGAGCGGTGCAGTTGACACAACAAAAGGAAGAGAAGCCATCCAGGGGGACCTGGACAAGCTTAAGAAGGGGACCCACAAGAACCTCATGAAGTTCAACAAGTTCAAGTGCAAGATACTGCACTTGGGTCAGGGCAATCCCAGACGTGAGCACAAAATGGGAAAAGGATCCACTGAGAGAAGCCCTGTAGAGAGGGACTTGGGAGTTCTAGTGGATGAAAAGCTGGACGTGAGCCAACAGAGTGCTCCTGCAGCCCACAAGGCCAACTGCATCCTAGACTGCGTCAATGGAGGTGTGGCCCGAAGTTGGAGGGAGGCAATTCTTCCCCTCTACTCTGCCCTCAAGAGATCCCTACCTGGAGTACTGTGGCCAGATCTGAGGCCCCCAACAGCATAAGGACATGGACCTAGGTTGTGGTTTAGGAATGGTATTCCCCAATTTCATACTCCCACTATAAAGAAAACCTCAAGTGGCTCCCATCCCTACCTCCAGTGGGAGACAAAAGGCAGAGATCATGGGTTGGGGTAAGAACAATTTAGTGGAAACAGCAATGAGGTAAGAAAATGAACAGTAACAGCAAAAATATTAATGACAAAAGTATACAAAAAGAGGGTGATTCACATGCAAAAATGCTCACTGGGACCCTGGGCAACAATGAACAATGGCCAATGTGTTCCCTACCCTGCCATGCTTTTGTTCCACCCAAAGCCACACCTTTCTTCCTAGAACTGAGAGTCCCTTACTTCCACCAAGATGGCATAGAGTAACAACCTAGACATGCCCACATGACTCCAGGCTCTGCCCCCTCAAAGCTGCTGCAAAAATTTAGCTCTGTCCTGGCTGAGACCAGGGCAACAATTCCAGAGAAGGGCCACAAAGATGCTTAGAGAGGTGGAGCACCTCTCCTATGAAGACAGGCTGAGAGAGTTGGGGTTGTTCAGCCTGGAGAAGGGGATAAACCGGAGAGACAGGCAAGGTTGGATGAGGCCCTGGACAACCTGATCTAGTGGGTGGCATCCCTGTCTGTGGGAGGGGGATTGGAACTAGATGAACTTTAAGGTCCCTTTCAAGCCAAACTGTTCTATGATTCTATGATCATGTACCCCTGATGTTCTTTCAGATAGAACTAAAAGACATGACATTCCCACAGAAGTTTTTTACTGAGGTAACACAGATTTAAAATAACTTTTTCCTGTGCATAGAAATCTACCACCCATCTTCCTAGACTCTTGCACATATTCTCTCTATCCACACTGAAGGATACCAGGCATCTGCCGGTTGAGCTGTCTACCATCTGTCCACAGCCATCTTTTTTCAGCCTGTTCACAACATTTTCAAGTGTATTCCTTGATCGTTACCCTTCCCTGGACATGCTGATGAGATTACAGAAGGTGTCTGGACATAGCTTGTCCATTGCTGGCAAGCAAAATTTAAACGCTCCAATTTCAGTAGTCTGAGAATTCAGTTTTTGAATATGGCAGGCAATTCACGCAATCTATGAGAACGAATTGCCAATCTTGATTTGTAATTGCTTAAATATCTCCCCTATTATAAATGTTGCTTTAATCGTACTGGCAAATATATTCCTGAACTCTTTAGATAGGAAATGGGCTTCCATGTAAGTTTTAGGAAAATTCAATGTGCAGACTGGTTTTTAAAAATTTATTAATCAAATTAAAGTTTGACCTATTAATTTAAAATGAATCATACTTGGCTTTCAGTCCAAAACTGCACTTATGCATGTAGTGACAGTCACTAATTAATGTTTTTGTTGAAAATGCTATCCCTGCTGTCTCTAGTTTCAGAAGCCATCTCCAGAATATGGGCTTTCATTTACAAGCAAAAAAAAAAGTCATCCTTTATGGCACTAAAAATGATTTTGAGAATCTGAACAAAAGTCTGAAGTTGCCTTCCATAGCCTGCAGACAATATAGAACTGCAGCCGTGCTGTGTGAATCACTTCATTCATCTCTGTCTGTGCTTTGACTAGCTCGTTGTTATTTATTTACATACTATGGGCCAGAGTCTCTCCTGTGCCAGAGCTCCACTCAGCGCAGTTTGGAGATGGGTCATAAGGAAGTCATTACAGCTCTCTCCAGTTTTGTGAGTGCTCCTGCTCTCTGCACCATTTCTCCTGTTTGCCAGGCAGTCCCACGTCAGATCTCAAGTGAGGCTCTTAATGGTGCATTAACTTCAACATGACTTATGGATGTGCCAAATCCATGGCACACACTTCAGTTCCTGGCATATACAACTGTAAAAAAAAAGTCACCTGATTTTGTAAAAATCTTTACAGGTAAGTTTTCTGAACCTTCATGGTGCTTGATATAGTAAAATTTAGGCTATTTGTGATGAAGATACTTAATCCAAATAAAAATACAGAATTATATGCAGTAATCTGTGATGGAAAATAATTCACAACTCTGTTTGTTCAGTGCCTGGTGCAACTTCTCTGTAGGTTTTCAGGAGCTTCTGTATAATATAAAAATCACTTGCAAAGAAGAGACTTTGAAAGGTCCTTCCCAAGTGGAAGGGTTAAAAATTATGGTAAGACAGATACCACTGCTGGAAACCATTTTTGCCTCCCTCTCACTTGGCAGCAGGCACCACTGCCCAGGATTTTCCTGTACATCTGTGAAGAAGAGTTTGGAGAGCTGCTGCTGCATTCTTAGCTCATTCCACCCACTTCAGGCACTTCAGAGAGGTGCCTGGTCACCAGAGGCTCCTTCTGTAGTTGGAGAAGAGGGCAAGTCTGCCCACTTGAGATCAGCACCTACTTTAAAGAGAGCTGGAAACAACTTGGATCCTAACATATGTGTTGCTGTGAAGTGTCTAAAGTTAAGTGAATGAGCTTTTAAACTATTTGTCTCCACATATGAATACTCTTATGGAAAGGTAAGGATGAATTTCCCTCTGTGAATTCCTTTGTTAATTAACTTGAATATTTGATTGTTTATTGTCCCACAAATATTAAATTATTCTTGCAACACTTCCATTCAGTGACAGGACCTAACTGACAGATAGGGAACTGAGGCCCCAGGGATGGAAACTAATAAGTTTCCGTGCATCTTCAGGGCCTAGTGTGAAATACCTGAGTCCCAATTTTTTTTACTCTATTTTTTTTTTCTTTCTGTCACAGCAGACTTCTCTCTGGCTGAAATTGTTCAGTCCACCTGTAGCTAGACTTGCAGTGTCTCCTCGAGCATCTCTGTGCTAGAGGCTAGGACAGAAGCCATACACTACCAGAAAAATGTGTGAGAAGCAGATATCTCAGGGGTGCAGTCCCTCAGTCAAATACAGCTCAAATAACCAAAGGACTGGTTACCAGGTAATGGGGCAATTGACCTGCAAAAAAAAAGAGAGATGCACATGTGCACAGATATACACATGTACAGAGCACTTGCCCACTCAGAAAGTCTTGCTAAAACACTACCATGTGTTTAGCAACCTGTTACAAGGTACAAGCACAGGGGACCACTGTACTGCTAGCTTTTTCTACTTTATGTCTGCTTCATACAGGAACAATTTTTAAAGTCTTTTTATAAAGTTCAACCAGGGAAATGTTCCTACTTTAAATTCCAAACCCCCTGAAAAACCACTCTGATGCCAATATAGTTTGATGTGCTTTTTGGAGACTACTTTCTCTGTGCATATTTAGCTATTTTTGTTAACAGAGAAACAGACAGAACTTGTTGTTTTTTATTTTCCTTGTGTACTACTGTTAGCAGAAGATGAGACAAGTGCTTTGCCAGTGCATTTAGAAATATTGATCTAAGGCAGCAGGATAGTAAAACTCATTTTGCTTGAGTTCTACTCCACCTGCTGAACTCTTCTCTTCTCTGCTGCTTCCCTCCTTTCAGGCACTCTTCTTTCCCCTGCACTGCCTGTGTCCACCACTGAGCTGTATTCTGTACATCTGCCCAGTCCAGAGCTCTCAGACCTTCCTATCTGTTCCCAGTTTCCTTGCCTAAATAGTCCTTGTGCACTGTGTCAGCCCCCTGCTCCCCACACATCCCAAACCAATTTTCTGTCCATTGGGTCTCAGGTCACCCTTACAAGATCCTTGTCCAGTCTTCCTGTGACAGTGAGAACCTGAGACACTGAGTGCCGCTGTACAAATCTGGATTCCACCTGCAGCTCGGGTCACACCAGTCATGGAGCAGCGTTGTTGGGCAAGGTGCATGGGTCAGCTGGTCTGTATCAGACCATTTTTCTGTGAAGAGGTCATAGAATCGTGGAGACATAGAATCACTTAGGTTGGAAAAGACCTCCAAAATTGTCGAGCCCAACCTTCAACCAGACAAAATTAGTGAGAATGGATTTCTGAGAAAATTTTAGCTGCTAAATTCAAGCTCTATATTCAGTACACTAGGTCTGATTTTTCAAGGCAGTAGAATCTTGTTAGAAAATGGTTCGCACCTGATCAGCACAAAGGACCCCTGCCTTACCAAGTCTGAAGTGCCTCCTGGAAAGCATGGTGGCATTTGGAGAAGAGGCTGCCAACATTTTCTCTGTTAAGCAAATAAAGGTCAGCCTGAGGCATGGAATATAACTGTACAGCCAGTTAAAGTCTGACCATGCAGCCATAGACACAGTTAGCAATCCCAGGAACTTTTACTGGAGACACACAGCTTCACGTCTGATAATAGTAATGCTCCCTTTAAGGCCAGCAAACTGTTTGGCTGGCCCCACAGGGGAGAGCAATTTCCAGGTGTGTCTCAGTGTAGGTATTTGTTTCCTGCTGTGTAGTTACCAGCAACACAGCATCAGTGTGTGCCAGCTCATAGTTAATGGGGATAAATCACTTCACATAGAATGGGGATACAGGTTTCTTCTCCTCTTCCCCAGGCTTCCTCTCCCAGAAGACTTGAAGAAATGTTATTAACCATAGAAGTTCAGAGAGGAGGAACTACACGTTCTTGGTCTGGCTCAGAAGGACACCAGGGTCCAAGAGGATCTAAGAATTCTCACTGCTTTCAGATTTCTGAATCACAAATCCAGTAAGTGCATTCAATCCTGGGATGAAACTGGGAACTATGTCAGGCAATGTCCATAAACTGTCTTGGAACTTCGTATTAGATCAGTAATGCAGAACCTGTGTTCAGGTGCTGTCACCCTATTTCAGCCATCTCACCCAGATACCTATTTCTATAGCCAAAGAAGAGAGGTGGACTCCTCCACAGCCCAACCTGGGCAAACTAACAAGCTAATCCCTCCGCCCAGCACAGGCACTCCTGCCTTACCTCCCCCAGAGACCTGAGCCCGGTACATTTCTTTTAGTGGTAACACTTGCCTTAGAAACTTCAGTAAAGAGAAATGAAAGCAAAAGTGTTTCTCAGGCTTTCTCTTTCTGAAGGAAGCAATTGCATAGCAGAGCTCCTGGCACAGAAAGTGTGTCAGTCTCTACCACCACTGCACCGCTGTTCACACAAGTCACACGTGGCTGGGTGATCCTGCAGGTATCATTAATATTTTTGAAGAAGTGTTTCCTAAGCTGGGAAAGAAACCTGTTTGTTGCCTAGGTTGCCTCCTAGACTGTAAATCATATGGTAACCCCACGTAAATGCCTTATAGAGCTTTTAATGGACTGTATCCCATAGGTGAAAGCCAACAGCAATATTAGAAATGGTGTTTATTTTATAGCCTAGAAACTGCATTTTAAATGGTAGTCTAGGTTTATATGACAGTTCTATTAAATATAAAATAGACCCATTACAAAGAAAGACCTTTACATCTGCTTTTATCTGTGTCTAAATGGCATGCCCAGCTCTGCAATTCCTCAAATGAGACATTTTTAGAACTTTATTTATGTTACAGCCATAACAAACTAGCAACTAGAAAACTATAATGGGCACAAACGGCTAATAAAAATGAGATTGTTGAAAAATACTTCTTAATAGCAATTTACAAAGGATCCTGATAAAACAGAACTGAGGCTGCGTTTCCCTGGAAGTTTGCCACCACTGTAATCACAGCCGTTTGGCTACAGGTACTCCCCCTCTTCCATCTTCTGTGACCATTTCCCTCTGAGTATGCCGAAAGCCAAGTACCCTGAGGTTATTTCCCTGCCCTGCCATTAGTCAATTGGTGCCTATGGATCCAGAGACATCCTCAGGGAGTTCCCTTTTCTCCCCTCCCACCAAGCACCAGCTCACCTGGAGGAGGAAACATCTTAAGGGCTTTGTCACTTGCTCAGTGGGGAGCAGGGCAGCAAGGCATGTTCTGTCCCAGGCGTGCAGAGGGTGCCCTGTTTCCTCCTGAAGCCTGCATCACTCCTCTGATGAGCGGATCTGTTTATCCAAGCTGGCTAAGATGAGCAGGTCAGACTTTTTGTTTATAGACTGAAAACTATTCTGCCCCAAGCTCAGTAACAGCTCCCCAGGCTAAGGATTGGGAGTTGAACTAATTTCTTCTGCAGGGCAGGTTTTGTGGGATTTTGACAATATCCATGTGGCCATTTGTGTTACATTAGGAGGAAACTTCCTACCACCCAAGGAAAAGAGGCCTTCTTCCAGATGTGCACTTGTCTGCAGCAGACCTTCTCACTAGCCGAGGGAGGCAAGGGCAAGACAGAATGTTCAAGTAAAGGTCAAAGTCCTTGGTCTGGTCTAATTGCAGGTAGTGATGAATATCCTTGAATATAATCTGATGTCTTAGCCAGTTCAGCATTGTGTCTACCTAAGGAGGAAAAGTTCCTCCTAATGAGATTTTATAACACTTAGAAAAGAGCAAAGTTTCGAAAAAATTCAAGAGGTTTTGACTCAGCAGGAGCTGAAAACACTATACAGTGCATTAGAAAGAGAATGGGGAAATTGAGGGGAAAAACATTACATCATAATGTCAGTTAAGACATGCACTGGAAATTGGGTGTTCATCACACTACCTCAGGCTTATGGAGTGAGAAATTGTCCACGCTCCATGCAAAGTAGGATTTTAAACAACGTGGGAAGCCACTTTCCCAGCCTCTTCAGCCTTCCTGCCAGAAGGCTGGAAGAAGAAATAGAAATAACACCCATGTACCAGGAACCTCAACCCAGCTCCCCCCTGACCAGACACATCTTTCTGCAGTCTTGCACATCCATCATGCTTGCTCCTAGTTTACTTTGCAATGAAGGCTATACATTATGTCCTTACAAATTCTTTTTTTACCCCAAACAGATTGAGCCAGATAGACTGAGCTATCTGAGACTGGTGTTATGTGCAAAATAGAGAGGTACTAAAGGAGCTCTGATAATACAGGTACAAGTAGACATGCAGTATACATACAGGTTCAGGTATAAATGCAAGTGGTAGATATTTGGTACACTGTGAGGTTGCATGATTGCTGGGATTTGCAAAAGCTCGAGCTTTATTACAGCTCTATGGCTGTCAACACACAGAGTTAGCCTTCAGATAGACCACCTTTGGCTTTTTGTATTGAAAATGAAAAATTTGACCAAAGACTAAACAAAGAGAGAAAAATAGCTATTAAACTCCAAACAACATTACGGCAGCAAAAGGGTCAGGAACTGCGGAGGCAGCATATGTTTAGGGCTGGGCTGGTCACGGCATGTGGATAAGCCTTGGCTGTGGGTAGCAGGGCTTCCACTCTAAATGCAGATAAACCTTTTTTCTTTGGTTGTAGTTTTTGTTTGTTGGTTGTTTTGGTTTTTTTTCTGAGAGAACTAAGCAAATTAATATACATATTTTCCCCGAAAAATTTTAGCTAACATGAGCACTAGTATAGTTCACAGTTAACTGAACCGGCAACATAGACCCCAGTTTATTTGAACTGATCCTAAGGGAATGAGCAAAACAGAAAGAGGGGGTTGCTTTATTCTCACGGGTAGTCAATAAGAACACTTGTGTGAGTAAGATACGTAAGATCTGACCCAAAGAAACACATTTGGCAAATTCATGAAAACCGGAAAGTCAGTAGCAGCTGTTGAGAAATCATAGTCATATTTTTAAATTGTCTTGCTGAGGATTGCCTTTAACCACATCTCCCCTCCCCTTTCTGTCTCCCCCTTCTCCTAGACTTTTGTCCCAAGTACTTAATTATGAGTAAAATATTTGTACTGGGAAGACATCAAAGGCACTGATTTTAGAGATTCAATTTTATATAACGCAAGACCCCTGAACTTCAGAAAAAGTTCATTTCATCAACTATCACTAATCATCTGTGAACCTGGTGCTCTACCAACTAAAACACAGCATTATGAATAATGGATTTTCCCCACATCTGAAGTGTTAGAGTAATTATAACTATGAATACAAGCAATGATCATGCTTTCTGTGATACTATTTCCTGCTTTGGCAGAAAGGCACAGAAATGAACTGATACCTTTGCTTTAAAAAACAGGTAGCCTGCAAAATCAAAAAGTGTAAAGGAAATACGCAGTGAAAGGTCGGGGTTTAGGGTTTTTTTGCATTTCTGTTCTAGCTGGGTTTTTTTAAATATTCCTCCTCTGCTGTTCTTCATCTTCAAAGCCTCACTCAAATTATGGCATTAAAATGTGCCAGGTCCCTGTTAGCAGAGAAGAAAGGCCCTCCTCTCCTTTTTCCCTGGCAACAAGGATGTTAACACTTTAGGGAATGTGCCTTTGGTATGATTACAGTATTTTCACCTTTACTTGAAGCAGCAGATTAGAAGATGAGAGGCTGACTCTGCTGCATTCCTGCTGCCTTCAGCGATGCAGAACAGCCACTTGGTGACAGGGAAACGAGATGCATTTGGAAACATCCATCCCTGTCCAAGAGGCACTTTCTCCCTCCTTTTCCAGCACAAGAAACACTGTCTTCAAATGCTATGGATACCTACAGAGCGTGAGCTTTCACTGGTTCATAAAATTGCGTTTAGTGCAAGAGCAGTAAGGTCCAGCATCTCTCAAAATAAATCGAATGGGGACGAACAAATGCAACTTAAAATTAATAGGACCTTATCCATTAATTAGTGAAAGAACAGTTATACAAGACGTCTGAAAAAGGAACAGTAGTGATTTAAAATATAAATTTAATTAGATATTGGAGTTATATTTTCTATGTGTAAAGAATAATCTCTTACTTGGATGACAGAAATACGAAAACTCGGTAGTGAAAGAAGGAAAATAAGTCAATACTACAGAAAGGAGCATATTGCTCACTTCTTATCTGTGACAAGCTGGTTTTCAAATGAAGTCCAAAATAAACTTCTTCCAGAGACGTAAAGGCATAATTCACAGTAAAACCAAAGGATAATTCGTGTGTCTCCTGGAGAGATAACCCATGCCCATCCAAAATGTATGGCAAAATTAGGTACTTGCCATGCCATGTGAGGATGGCAAACTTCCCTCTGCAAGTACTGGAATTTTATTGGTGACCAATTGCATTTATTCTGTCATATACTGTTGTGGATCTCTCCAATTGCATAAATCAGTGTTTTATCATTAACATCAGCCAGAATACATCTCCTGAGAATTACACTCTTCATTCATTTCCCAAGTTAGAATTTTGTTTATATTGCTCTTCTGATGAGCTCTGGAGTGCATGCTTGGTTATCTTCTACAAATTCAGACATCTATGTTATAACATTCCAACTCGAAGTAAGAGCCTGAGTGAGAGATTTTCAGTTAACATTTGTGGCTTTACTTTTGTGATGTTTTTCCATTCTGATAGTATGCATCTGGAATGTGCATCAATATTTTCAATATTTTCCTGTTTCTGGACCCCTGTAAGTTCTCTCATGGAAATACAGATACTTGTAATAGCCTAAGCTATTCCTGTTTGGCTATAGGTTTGGTTTTCATAGCTACACTAACCTTCTTCCCTACAGATCTTCAAGAGTTTTCTCTCTTCATGTTAAAACTCAGTCTAATGAGTTAAAACTCAGTCTAACACTGCTAATGAATAAACCTCAAGAGATTCCGATTGCATTTATTTAAGCATGAGTTACAGTATATACCAGAACTTTTTGTGTCTTAAGTTTTTGAGGGAAAAATAAGTTGTCTCTTTTTAATTGGTTAACAAACATTAGGGGAAATTGCATCGGTCTTCTTTTTCTCCACTACAAAATGCAGTAAAAAATATTTATCTATCACTTGAAGGTCATGAAAGGTTGCAGAGACTGGGTTATCCTACCCTGCACTTCAGAATGGCTTTCAGTCATCTTAATTTTAGAAAATAGAACTAGAGTAATTCATAGAGTATTTTCATATGTATGCAGCAATTTAGACAAACCCTCCTCACCTTGTTTTGAAAAAAGTTAGACATGTAGATCCTGAGTTGATCATTAAAAGCCATTGTTACCAAAAAAGAGAACGAGCAGATCAGGATGAACTTTTTTTCTAAATACTTAGAGAGGAGACAAGTTTTAACCAGTGCAAGTGATACAGAATAAAGATGGTCTCTAAATTCTTCTGAAACTGCACTTATATAGAAAATATATAAACATATATTGTATTTATAATATAGACAAGTCAACTGACTTATCTCCTAGGAGATAATGGCTTATTTAAGATCCGGAAAAAGTTTTTAGGGAAAATAAAAAATGCAGCCTGGAAAGGGCGAACCTCTTGACCTGTAACTGCATTTATGCAGCTGAAACTAGATTTCAGCTCTTCTGATTCAAAGTGCTGTTCCTTAACTCCTGGATTGTCATGACTGGGTGCACTGGCCGTAGTGAGGCACCGTAACGCGATGCAATAACAAAAGCTGTCCTGCGAGAACACTGGTCCTGCTGTGCACTTTAGGGCTGGGCCTTTAGGGCTGCATGGTTAAATACTAAAACCAACTGTTTTGAAAAATCTAGCTTTTTCACATGAACACAAATAAGCTTTCTCAGGTGTGTCTGGTAGCAGTTGTCCTTTTCTGGATGCACAAATGATGTTCTTTCAAATTCCAACTTAGTTTTCTGCTGGCTTAGCTGAACCCCATAATGTAGGATTGTTTGGCTGTATGATTTGAGGACCTAGAGTGCTTGTTGGCTCTTACTTCCACACGCTTTACCTCTCTCAAAGCTCTCACAACTGTTTGTCTTTTATGCAATCCAGCCAGATGCTACATGGCCATCCCTGCAGGGTAACTGTGTCACTGGCTGAGGCTCACAGCCTGACTGACTTCACAGGCATTGTCAGATTGTCAGCATCTCCTTCTTCTCACCAATTCACTTTCTCACTAATGGTTAAAAAAAAGAAAAAAAAAAGAAAAAAAAAAGAAAAAAAAAATCTTGGTAACTAGCTGGGTAGCTGGGGAAACTAATAAAGATCTGAACCGTTACCTCTCCTCCCAAAATATGCAAACTAAACCACCCATTGATCTGGGAGGAACTCTTTAGAAAGCCAAAAGCAAGTGCAACAAATCATGTAAAACATCTGCAAATGACCTCAGCTATAATACATGAGGGGAGGTTTTTCTGTGTCCCAGATAGCCCTGAGTTCAACTTTCACCAAAAACAAGGATTGCTCCTGGGTGAAAACCACCACCTCCCCTTCAGTAACTTGAGGCATCAGGGGTTCAGGGCTCATGCATGGAGGTGTTGTTCTCAGCTTATGCAAAAAGACCCTGCTATCCTCCGGGTCACTGAGGAATATTCTCTCAAGTGGTGGCTCTCCATAGGAGTATTTTTAGAGTTTCAGAAAGTAATGTTGAAGGTAAGATGACTGTGTACAGAGAAAGATTATATTCCAATAATCACTTCAAAGAGAATGGGGGGGAAGGCATGTTTCTAATTTCTTTACAAAAACAAAGGAAATAATTTCTTTCAAGGTTTTTTATTTGTTTTTTTAAATTGCACAGTGCTCAACTTTAAAAATAATAATCACTCTTGACAGCCATTTAATAATTGTTAGTGATCTATAGCTTTATTATAAAGTACTCATCTAATGATGTATTTCCTTTACCCTAAGGGCCAAGTACAAAGCAGGGAAATTATCTTGGTGATACTTTTAATAACTTCCTGTGGGATTGCAAACTCTGGCTGAAGCTGTCTCTGCAAAAGAGTTAATCATGTAATTTCACAGATTAGACAACACAGGGTTACTAATGAGAAACTTCAGTTCAGTGATAAACTCTTTTTTTTTTCCAAGAATATTTTGAGAGGCCTGTAACCTTTGGCTGACACCCAACGAGGCTATTAGTTTAACCATGGGACGCACTACCAAATGTACAAGAGTCAGCAGAACTTTTCCTTCTGAAATTGCTTGTAACCTTCTGTGAAGAAGCCTTCGAAAACCCAAAAGGAATAGACGGAAGGGAAAAATCAAGCAAAAAGGAGCTGACTTATTGGCTTCCGATAACTGGCATGGCTTCAGCTTCCAGTTTCTTTTCAACAATGTCCGCTCACTATAGCAACCCCAGATCCCATTTAAATGTCATGCTGCCCTCTGTTCTATAAACATGTATCATCCATCACTAAATATTTAGATCTGAATTGTTGGAGCTGAGTTCTGTGCCAGGGGTAAGGGGATTAATTCCTTTCAAGGCCCTCACATGATGGATTTTTCACTGAAGTAAACATCCGAGAAGAGCTCACACTACGGCCATAAAATATATAAATAAAGTTTAAAGTTTAATTAAGTCAACATTATTTAAAGTGGTTGTCATATTTTATGGTGAACTCTCTGTGTTTATTTTGTATGACTCCTCATAAATAGTCTCTCCCTTTCAGACAAAAGGCACGGCTGGGTTAAAGTTAAGGGTCCCATGCATGGTACGGGAAGGAGGATCTACCGGGCTGGGGGGATCCAAAACATTTCGTATCGGGTGCTCTGCTATCTCGTGTCTTCCTAATGAGCTGAGATGTTGTGCAGACACAGGAAAAGCATGGCGGAGTTTACAGCAGACGTGACACAGGGAAGTCCTTGGAGTGGCTAGCTGGCCTTGGTGGAGGGAGAGCCTCTGCCAGCCCAGTCCAGAGGCTGCTGATGTTGGGCGGGCAGGCAGCAGGGGAGGAAATGGGGCTAGGAGGGGGCAGGTCAAGAGGGGCAATCCTCCCCACCTCCGCCAGCAAGGGGATTGTACCATGTGCTGGGAGAAACCTGGCACTGCTCATATTCATTTCCCACCCTGCCTAAACAAGTCCCTCAACCCAGCAAGATATACTTTCAAGAGGAAAATAATAAGATGTCATTATGTGGCCTAATCCTTTGGAACAGAAAGAGTAATTTTAAAGGTGAAAGAAAATACGTGGAAAAATTAATCAAGGGGATGGTTAATCGATGTTATCCTGTAGGGAAGTCTTGTAGTGCCCTGATAAGGACTCCTAGATAATTAGGTAAGCACCCAGTGAGAAAGGGTGAACCAGATGCTAGAGCTCCAGGTCAAACCTGGGGAAAACTTGCATTCAACTTCTGCACTTCCTCACCTGCCATGGGCAGCTTCTGCCCGTGGTGTCTGCCTCTGCTCCCCATCTATATGTCAGCAGGGCATTACATCTCAGTTAAGGGGCTTGTTATTAGGACAAACACAACACTGTTGTGAGATGCTCATATTCTTGAGAAACGTGTGTTGTGTAAGTTCGAGGCCTCTTTTTTTCTTTCTTAGGATTTTCTCTATCTGTGAAAGGGGACTACAAATATTGCCAGGACAGCAGACCTCAGAGCCAGAACTAGTAGCAGAGATGTTGTCTGTGACAGCAGTTTGTCACTGATCTCCTATGTGACTAAGTCATTTGGTATTTCTGTTTCTTACTAATGAAACTGCAATAACAGCATTTTATGTTGTTTAACCTACTTCAACTGTGAAGTTCCTGTGGCAGGGCTGGTCTTTTACACTGTGTATACAGTGCTCACACCAAAATTTTCCAGTCTGGAAATAGTCATCTATAGCTGCTATTGTGTTGTAAATGCTGAAGCTGGAGAAGAGCATATTCTTCCTTTTGATTCCAGTTATTTCTCCGTGAACAGTTTTTTTTTTGCAAACTTGTGAGAAGAGCTAGAAGAAAATAAAAATGAACATTATTCCTGTACCTATGTGCACTCATTCATCTGGTACCTATTTATAAAGTAAATATTGCTCACATATGCATGTCTGCATATGTACATGCACACACACACTTTATTAATTCTCAGCTACCCATGAACATGGATATGTTCATACCTATCAACAAGGGCATGTTCATTCAAACACAGAAGCACAGGTCATGCAATGTTTGTGAGGGGAAATGCAAGGCATGCTTTGTCCAGACAGCACATGCAGAAACACAGACTGGACTGAACTGAGTTTACCAGACAGTAAGTTCTCTTTCTAGCAAATGAAGCCACAAACAGCCACATGATGAAAGATCCCTTTGCTTTCATTCTGTATCAGTACTCATTATGTTGCCCCAAAATCTTTAGCATTAGGTAACATGATCATGCTGAAAGTAGTATGAAATTTAATGAGGTCTTAATCTGCATGACAGGTTAAAAGCTATGAGAGTTTCTAAAGCTCTATGTGGTATAAATGGAGTGCAAACTAATATTATTTGATAAGATAGGAAGAGGCCCAGCTGAAGGGAAAGCATTTCCCTACAGTCTTTTGACTTCAGTTAGAAGTTAAATTGTTAAAACTGAAAAGAGAAAGAAAGAAAGAAAGAAAGAAAGAAAGAAAGAAAGAAAGAAAGAAAGAAAGAAAGAAAGAGAAAGAAAGAAAGAAAGAAAGAAAGAAAGAGGAATGAATTTCAAAGTACAAAAAAGCAGTTTCATAATTCCAGAGCAAGCAAATAGTTTTGAAAAAAAATATAGAGAGGGAAAAATGTTAAATTTGAACTTCAATTACAAGTAGTAAGGATTTGTTAAAAAACAGTTAAGGGGTGGTAACTAAAGAGGTTAATGGTGGCCAAAAATCACTACTGCTACTTTTAATGGCATGGAGACAAATTCAACCTTTGCAAAGAACTAGCACTAAGCTTGTTCATCTCGTAAGCCCTGTCTCCTGTGTTTGCCAGCCAGCAAAAGCGGCTCACAGGGCCTGAGACTTCCTTTCTGAGCTGCCAGAACTGGGAAATGGGAGGCATTTTTGTTTGCATAGCATTTGTCACACAAAGAAGTACTGCAATGTGCAATCATACAATGTCTCATAACAACTGCTGCACTTCCCTTGAGGAGTTTCTCATCTGTGGGTGCATGAAATAACCACCCTGGGCCTCACACACTGGGAATGTCCCACAGAAAGGACTCCGCAGGACTGGCATGTAGGCGCAGTTTTAGCCTCGCTCCCTGACGTTGGGATGGATTTAGACCCTAACCTACTGGCCGCACTTCTGACAAGTTGCGTCTTAATACATCACTCTGCCTTCCAAAGGTCAGCCAGATAAGACATCCATAAAATGCACTATTAGTGTTAAATTCCTCTCTTCCCAGCTTGTCCCCCCACCTATGGTGTCAGCTGCTTTGGCAAACAGCACAGCAGGGGCATGGTATTTCTCCTGCTGTTGGTCTTACATGTATGTATGTAAAAAGTTTGTTGCTTAGCTTGTACCCTCAAATACTGTGAAAGCTGAGTGCATAGTGAAGCATTAATTCAATTTCTGAAATACTAGGTGTGGTAAACAAATATATTTATTATTGATATAGACAAATATATACATTTTCAAAGTAAAAGAAAAACCATGTACTATTTCGCTAGTATTTTTAAGGGAGTGAGTGGAATTTACAGGAAAATATGTCTCATCTCATGGCCATTTCTGATGAGTTGAAGGTTTTCCCGCTTCTCTTTTTGTGGCAGATATTAGATATGCCAATGCCTTGTTCAATTAAGGACAAGTATCTCTTAAGAGAATAATTCCCTGAAATGGAGGAACAGTTCAAATAGTTGTTTTTAATGAGAGGAGCACAAAATTATGAGATGGGGAAGTGGTGATTAGGCAGTCTCTTTGTCCAATTAATATTGAATTTGTAGAGCTATGTGAAATAGCTCCAGTGAGGAAGACTGATGACAACATGTTCTGGTCAAGGGATTCATCATGGACTGGAAGTGAAAGGAGTATGTCTGGGAAAGCATAAATATGGACACTAGCTCTCAGTTTGGCAAAAGTGCTTGTTGGCTGTGCTGTGGTTATTAGCTTTCTCTTTTTCCTTGACCACAAATGTGCTCATTGTCAAACAGGCTATATATATTTGTGCAGAAATGTTTATTTTTGACAAATCAACAGTTTTTTGCAACAAAATAAAACAAAAATGCGTTTTCACTGGTAAATTCTTGGGCAGCCCTCATATTCAATGCTCCCAGAATTGCCTTTACACAGCCAAATCATTCCCACAAGCACAAATATGCAGTTCCAGCTACTTAATGGAATTTGCATGTGTATATCAAGGGGCAGAATTTGGCTCTTGGTCTAAAACACGTGGAGCACTTTTTAAAGAGAAAGTCATTTAGCAGTGATGTAAGTCTTTGCAGTTTCCCTGTTTTGTCTATGCAACATTCCAGTTTTAGAAAATGCAATGAATACATGAAATGTATTTATATTTGGCTTTTATGGCAGTGTGCAACTGTCTAAAGAGCCAGTCAGTAACATCTTGTTAGTTGATGTTTACTGAAACAGTTATCCCTCAATTGTAATCCTTTTATTCCAGTAAAAATTATGGTGATTCTCTGTACTCAGATTTTTTAATGATTTCACTGCTGTCATGTCAAGGGGGTTCCAGTGATTTCAGTAAAGCTACCCTGGCACACAATTTGTGCAGTGAAGTAGTATATCAGACTCTGGAAGGAATTCTAGGCCACTGAACTCAGTAGGAATTTTGCTATTGATTCCAAGGAAGCAATATTTCCTATAAAATAAGAACATCTCTTTGTATAGATTGCTTTAATTCTCACCAGTAAGTATACTTTAGGCTGCAAATATGTGTGGAGAAATCATCCAAAAAGGTATAATAAACAAGATAGCTTGAGCATTAGCTTTATACACGGCATGCTGAAGTCAAAATTTGGTGTAGCTGACCTAGATATTTCTTCAAGAGGAGTGTGAAAATAAACAGTGACATGAAGTGTTGGAATTTTACTTGTTTTTTGGCAAACAACCTGGCCCTGATTCATCTCTCACTTAATTGTATAAGTGCTATAAATGATAAAGTCAGATCTCATCATCTGGAAATAATAGAAGAATGAAAAAACACTGTGTAAATTGTAAAGAATTCTTGACCATGAGAAGGCAAGCTTGCAGTTTATCAGATGAAGCATTTCTGGTAGGGACAGGCCTTCTCCGAGATAGCATAAGAAGATCCTCCAGTGTACTTTGAACCCTTTTTTCTGGCTATCTGTGACCAGACTCAGATGCAGGTAATAAGAGCAGAGAAGAGCTCATGCACTGATAGAGTTCATGCAGTGATTAATCTCATGCATTAAACAGCCCTACCAAAGGGCTCACTGGGGATCCTGTCTTAGAAGAAGAGACCAGAAGAACTTGGCATGGGTCAGCAATGCAATGAAACCTAGGAGAGGACAAGGTTACTTTCCACAAATACACTAAGAAAAAGAAGAGAAGGAGAAATATTAGGAAGAGGAGAAGTTTAAACAGATGAAAAATATTGTCATAAGCAGAAATTAACAGTCCAGGAATCAATTTAGGCTTCTAAGAAGAAGGTGGTTTCTGAGTCAGGTTTCCATTGAGGCAGCAGATAAGAACGGGAAGGTTCAAGGTGAAGCCTGGTGAGTGTGTGCACTGACTGGAGATGGGGCTTGTGAGAACGAAGAGCCACTCTGTGGTAGAGGGCAAGCCTTCTAGTCTCGAGTTTCTTCACCAAGTCAGAAGTAGTTCTCCTGTTTCACAAAGGTGGTAATAAGGAAGAATTATCATCTCCTCCCCTATGAAAAATCACTTTAGTGACTCTGCTCTGATATCTGTGCAGCCTCAGAAAACCTGTCTGCCACCAGAGGGGTGAGGAATTCCTAAGGAAACAGGTATGTCCCACCCACATACATGCTCCACTCCTCTCTGTATCTGGGATGCCTCATATAAAAAGTGTTGACAGCTCCAGTAGGGATTTTACAAGAGATTGCCATTCATATCCCACAAGGACCAAAAGATCCACATGGGAATATTTAACATAAACAGTAATAGTTTCCCACATCTTTGTTTAGAGAATAGCCTGAGCATTTCTAAACTTTAGAATCATATTTATTCCAGAAGAATGGTTTCACTTATAGCTGTATAAATCTTTCCTTTACTTAAATGTAAAGGAAAGCTTGTTGCTTGTATCTGAATATTTAAATACAATATTACAATAGGTAATGAAACTGCCATAAGTAGTACAGGTAACTCACCTCATGTAGTTTTACTTTAGTTGGCAAGGCCTGATCTGCAGGGACTTTAGCTATCTTCTATTACAGTGTGAGACCTGCCACACTTCCAGGAAACACAGTGGGGTTGGGGTTTTTTCTTAGTAAAACAAGTAATTGGAAAATATTTCCCTGAGATTTCAATATTGGACTTGCAAAGGAATTTAGGGCTGAAAAATTAAAATCCTTCCTCTAGCTGGGCAGGGCTCCTAATCCCAGTGATCAGGCTGTGGATCTTAGTACTTTGGAAAGCCCAGCCTTGCCATTAAGCGCCTAAGAAGGAGCTGTTAGATACTGAACTCTCTGGAGTATCTGCTCTGAGGTGTCCAAAAGGCCATTTCTCTTAGCTTGCCTTTGGAATATTTTAAATGCCTTTTTGGCCTGCTTAGCGCTTTTAAACATTCCTAATGTCCTTAATAAAGCCTACAGCTATATCACTCTAGTCACTACTAGCCACAATCTGATACAGCACATGCAACCTCCCTTGGAATTACCAAATGTAGGGGAGGGGAGGAAAAGCTATCTTTTTGTTAAGAGATAGCAATACAGCATTGCTGGCTTCTAGCATTCATGTGTCAGGCTCACAAATAGCTATGAGACTGGAGTACCTTTATTTCCTTCTGTTTGCCTGCTGATTTTTGGGATTTAATTGGTTGTATGTGTCAGCTCTTCTCCATAGCCATGTGGGCTGGAGTGCACCAGAAATTAACAGCTCCTGGATAGTGGAGTGCTGTGTATTAGCTACTCATGAATCATTTCTCCCCACACACATATCTGTATTCTGACTTTCTATTTTCATATCTATACACTCTGGATAAGTTTAAAAGTGCTGACGCTCTTTCCTGGCACATTGGTTGAACACTTGTGTCCTGTTGTGTTCCTGGAAACAATAAGGATGGATGAAAAACAGAGATCATAAGCTGCTGCACAAAGCAGTGCCTGTTTTTTCACACTATTCTTCCTCAGAAAATAACTAATACTTGAGTTAACAGTAGGAAATTTTGGTAAAATATCCAGCCTATTTATTCTGAACAGTGTATGAAAGGAAAATTCAATCAAAATTAAGACATCATAACCTTAACAGTTGTATGTGCCTGACAGGGTTTGTTTCCAACACATCGTGTTCCTTGCATTCATTTATCATGGTTTCAAGAAATGACTGATGGCATAGATTGTGCTGCATCAAATTTCTCCAAAGTGGCAAGTGTACATGGTATCATCCAGTTTAAGGGAGAAATACAGAAGCAAAAGAGCCAAACAATGTTCTGTTTGTAGCTCATGAGACCATGACAAAAATAGAGGGGTCACTTGTTTAGAAGTCTGAGAAAGAAGGCTCTTTTACATGCTTTCTGACTGCTGGGTTTTCTTTCTGGGAGTTAACAGGAATATACTGCTCTGGCCTCAATTCTTTGATGTCAGGAGGAAGGGAGCAGAGGCATTAGGACATAAAGAGCTTCTTCCACTCTACAGAACCTAGAACTACTTTCTTCCTTTCTACGCAAATGATATGCTATGTTCCCTTCAGATAGACACATGAAGAGAAAGCAGCTTAGGATGATCAGTGTCTTCCCTCACCAGTGCAGTCATTAAAGAGAACTAAATTTAAGTAGGTTACCTCTACTTAATGTTAAACAGTAGTTCATTCTTTACAAAAAAAGCCTCAGTTTTTGTAAAAAGGATGTTTTATATGAAGAGGACCAGAAATTCTATCTTGAGCTTTCATACAAAGGATGCATTGTTCTGATTTATCCATTCCCTGGAATACACGAAAGACAGAATAATACAGCTTTGTGGTAGTTTCTAAGAGCTTGGAAAAAACCCCAAAAAACAACAAGTAATCTAAGTCTGTCCAGTTAGATGTTTAGAGTCATTACCTAATGTCAGATTTGGGGGAAAAGAGTTAACTTCCAATTCATTAATATTTACTTTTTCAGTAATCACATGTATTATTGGTGCCAAAGGCAAAAAGCCAAAATATAAGAAAGCATTCACCAAAGGGGCTACTTTTCAAAGCTTGATCAGTATTGGAAATAACTGGTGTCAAACTTCCTTTGTAAAGTGAATTACAGCAAATACATTCTCGTTCTAGTTGTTTCATCATCTGAAATTTTAACTACAGTTTGCAATGGATAAAGTTTCTGAGTGTTCAAGACTACTTTATCTCGACCATGTGCTTAACAAAAGTTTTCAAAACTGAGCTTAGCTAGTTTGATTGGTTTTATGCTTCCCTTTTGCAGCCTCTACCCTTATTCTGCTCGCCGGATTCTTAACAAGTTTTATTCCAAGCACACCAATATTTATGGTGTGTCCTAAAGGACAGTGCCCCTTAAAAACATATTCATAAAAGTTAGCACAACCCTCAAGTACAATGAGTTCAAAAGAAAAACAATCTGGAAATGAGCTTTAAGATGAATACTTTAGAGTCATTATCTGGGGTACACTGGCAGTCTCTAATGAGACATTTGTAATTTAATTGTGTCATGGAGAAACTATAAATTCCCCCAGAGCCCACATCCAAGCTGTTTTTATAATGAAGATAAAGTAACACACATACCAAAAATCTGTTGAATACACTATAACTTCTTCCAAAAAGATAAAGAGGGCCTATATCCTCTTTATGTCACTACACTCAATTGCATAACAGAGCTTACAACAAGTAGGATAGAGGGCAAGAGTCAGTCTATAATAATTTAATACTCTATGATTCTTTACATTTCTCTTTTAATCACGTAATAATTTTGGGGAGACTAGTTCATACCAATACAAGAAAAGAACAAGAAAAATAACAGGATTGCAAATGGTCATTCTAAAGAATCTTTATTAGAGATTATATTGTGTTTGATACTTCCTCCAGGGAAGAAAATATTCTAATACCACATGACTAAGACACTCTTGCATGAGATTTTTATGACTTTGAATAGACATTTGTAAAGATTGTTATGCCTCAATTAATACCAAAATGTTCCCTACTCACCCCAATTTCCTAAATAAATTAGGACAAGCGCAACTTTCAGATATAGAAATAGCTTGTGCAATTCACCCACTTGATCAAAGCAATGAGCCCTCTGGGTCCCTCAGCCGGAATGGTGTATTTACTTCTCTTGCAGATTTAAGCAGGTTTTTATGCCATGTTTCTGTTTATTAAATTGTACTGGAGATAATCTCCAAAGTTTCAACTTCTTGGGACAACTTTCTCAAGCATTGAAAATGATACGAAATAAAAGCAGCTTTTAAAAGCAAACTTAAAATTCAACAGATATCAAAGTATTCATATTTTAGGCAAAGTAGGACATAAAACGCAGGAGTGGGAGATAGAGAAGGATGAAGAATATTTTATGTCCTCATTCTACGGCAAATATTGCAAAATACCAAATTCTACAGGAACCTGCGTTTGACTGCTTACCTCTGACTCGTTTCTCTCACTCAAGTCAGATACTTGAGAATTGAGATCTAAATACAGGACATGGAGTGATCATTCTTGTATTCTGTCTTCAACATGAACAGTCTCTGCATTTTTAGGAAAAAATATCTCAGTGTGAGATAGCTTTTCAAAAGCCAATCTGAAATTTCTCATGAAACCTGTATTGTCAACCCAAGAATCTGAGGATGCCACCCTTACAAATGCTGTCCACAGTGCAAAGTCTCAGATGAAAGACATGAAACTCCTCTTCAAAAGCAACTCTAATATATCTTTTTCCCATTTTGGGACCATTTTAAATTTTTTTTTGCCCCCAATAGATGAATCTTTGCATGTGTTTTCTGCCCTCTGAAGGTGAATATTTTCATCGATAAACACAAATTGCTTAACCAAAGAATCAGAAAAATAAACTCCATCTAAAATAATTTTTAATTGAAAATAGTTTTACCAAGATCCCTTCCAAACACCATAAACAGTATGATAATAATATTTATCATGAATCTATTTAATTTTCTAATCCGAAGAGTACATACAGATTGCAATAAAACTCTACTGAAACCTGAAACAAGAGAAAATTAAAGCATTATGCAAAGAATCACGGAAACATGGAGTCATAGAATCATTTAGGTTGGAAAGGACCTTTTAGATCATCAAGCCCAACCGTTTGTGCAGCACTGCCAAGTCCATCGCTAAACCATGTCAGAAGTGCCACATCTGCAAGTCTTTCAAATGCCTTCAGGGCTGGTGACTCAACAACTTCCCTGGGCAGCCTGTTCCAATTCTTTCAGTGAAGAAAGAAGCTTCCTTTCAGGCAGTTGTAGAGAGCTATAAGGCCACCCCCCAGCCTCCTTTTCTCCAAGCTAAGCAACCCCAGCTGCCCCAGCCGCTCCTCACATGATTTGTGCTGCAGACCCTTCACCAGCTCCGTTGCTTTTCTCTGGACTTACTCCAGCACCTCAATGTCTTTCCTGTAGTGAGGGACCCAGAGCTGGACACAGGATTCAAGGTGTGTCCTCACCAGTGCCGAGTACAGGGGATCATCCCTGCCCTGGTCCTGCTGGCCACACTATTGTTGCTCCATCCTGAAGTCCTGGATGCCATTGGCCTTCTTGGCCACCTGGGCACACTGCTGGCTGTTGATGACATTCTGCGGGCTGTCGACCAGCATGCCCAGGTCCTTTTCTGACAGGCAGATTTCCAGCCACTCTGCCCCAGCCTGTAGGATTGCACCAGGCTGTTTTGATCTTGTAGGGATACATGAAAACTGATCAGGAAATATTGCAACCATTTGACAATTTTGACCTGATTCTTCCATGCCTAATACCTTGTGGAGTCATTTACAGGCCTCTATAAGGAATATGGAAGGTAGGGAATGCAATCATTACTGTATTTCCTATTAACTTTTAGTGAAAATAGAAGAGTATGCATTCTAATCAGTGCAATGTATTAGGTTTCACATTACAAAGAGCTAAATGAAATGTTAATACCTTAATTTTACAGGAAGTTAGGTTAGGCAATGCAATTTTTTCTTCAGGCTTTAAAAAACTAGGATCTGTGGAGTAAATGTCTGCATTGGGTTCAAGTCAATGGAGACAAGTTCTACTGCAGCTGGAATGGATAGGAATTTGCAGGAAATACAGTACAGTATACACCAGAAAAGGAATGGGTTGTTTCAAATAAAAGTTTGTGTGACTTGTTGCTAATTCCAAAGAAAGAGGTTACAGCTTGCAGATGAGGCACGGGCTGTAAACTGTTCAGGATGACTTTCATTGCTCAGAGGGTATAATTAAAAGTATGAAGCTAACTGCCAAAATCTACAATAGAAGTGAATAGTGTACACCAGGTCAAAAGGGATCTGGAGTCATTTCTGGAAGAAGAGACAATGCACAGCTGTTAGCTTGAGTTTTTAAGGGTGAAGATGATCAGTTACTCTATGAATTGATTGGTATTTCCTGGACATATTCTGTTAGAATTAAATGTCTTCTCTTGGAGCTTCATGTGTCATTGTTTGTTTCCAGCAGCTGCATCCATCCAGGAGCAAATGTCTTCCATTGACTGGAAATGTATATTGAAGAGTAAAATTGCTGAAGTTACCAGAGAAAATACCTTGGTGCAAAGGAATTTTCTTGATTTTGCTGTGACATAATTCTGATCAGGCAGAAAAAAAGGGCGGGTAGCTAACTCCACCATTGCAACATACCTGGTGAAAACTGGGACAGAGGACAAGTAGAGAGGGCTGGGGAAAATCCAATCATATGATACTGCAACTGTTCGTGAATCCCACCTCAGTAATTCACTCAGCCAAACTTAAAAACACACTGTCATCTGAAATGGATAGAGGGAGTCATAGGTAAAACTGAAGGGCTTTAGAAAAATCTGAGGCTTACAAACTTCTTGAATGTTGTAATCCTCCCAATCATACAGTACCACTCAGACATTTCATCATCTGTTAGAGAGGGGATTACCACTTTTGTGACAATTATGAAATCACTAGAAACAACTGACGTGACTTCAAAAAGTGTATTTCCACACTGCTTGCACAGAAGAAGACATGCTCTCAAGGAGGAGGTACTAGGCTGAAAAGAGATTGCAAGCTTTTAGATTTATTGGAATAATTCTTGGAGCCCTCTGTATTAAACTGAAACACTGATGGTTAAGGAGCCCTGCCTGCTCCATATCATGCCCGAGCTCTCATTTATCTGGAGCTGCAAATAACTGCTGCACCTCTTCAGCAAAGCTTCCTTTGGGACACATAAGCAGCAGGCATGGATGAATTTGTAAGGCTGGATTACACTCCCCCTTTCCATCCTCTGTAACACGGAGCAGCAACCCACTTTCACAGTACCAAACCAGGGAGACCAAGTGTGAAAGCTGAAGGTTTTTTTGAATACTGAACAAGTTACCTGGGACACGACTGCAGTCCAACACAGAATCTGCTTACATCAGAGCGGCATCACAAAGAAAATCCTAGGCTTTCCCTGTTCTCACCAGCACTGTGCACCCAATGCAAAGAGGTAACAGCTACTTTGGCTTAGCCCCAGATTTACAGGGCCCTGGGAAAAGAGAAGTACCATGCAGAAACAGCTTCTGTGGATAATCCCTGTGTCGTGCAGCCACTCTATTTTATGCCTCTTTACTCAGAGGGGTTTGTAAAACTTAGGGCATATGAGTATCTTACCTATATATGGAAAAGGATCATGGATAACGAATTTTACTTCTAGGCTTTTTTCATCATAATTTGGGTCACCCACCCTCTTCAGATGTAGGAACAACAGAAATAGAAACAGAAATTCTCACTGGAATAGACCTGGGGAAGTTGCCTCAGTGTTCTCTCTACTCCCTCCAGGTTTTCCTAGGCTCTCCACAAATACAGCATGAGATTTTCCTTATCTCAAAGAGGTTTTAATCTAAATGTTATCAGAGATTTAACAGAGGTCTAAATGTTTCAAAATTTTCCAGCTTCACATACCACATGCATTACTAGAGGTGCAGCTCTGTTTCAAGTAACTTGAACTGCACAGGTGAAGAATCCTATGGGGCTGGGTCACATGTAAAGCAATTTTTTGCTCTAAGGGATTGACTTTTAAAGGAGTTTCTGATTTGTGCAAAGTGCTTCTGTTCCTTTTTTAAACATTGGTCTACCAGCTCTTCAAATATACTGTTACTGACTGGAAGAAGACACCTCAAAGCAGCAAACAACACAAATCACAAATTGTGTGGTCATTTACCAGTTCTGTGGCTGACTCATGACTGTTACTGCTGAGACTAACACTGGCTTTTAGTGATCATAGTTGGCTTGAATCAATAAGCCTTCCTATTCTTGCCCTATTTTCAGAATAACACCTGTAAACATAACACTAAGTAGTGTATGGGTTTCCCTGATTTTCATTTGTCATTCCTCATGCCCAGGGTGTTTAGTTAATTATCTTTTGTGGTTCATGACTGACCCCTTATGAGACAGATGAAATCTAGATTTCCCTGGAAACAGCTGTCAAACTTCCCACTAACTTGAATGGAGCTGGGATCAGTTTTCCATCACTGGGATTTTGAGGTTTTTTTGGTTTTTTTGCATATTATTTGTGTTCAATATTCCCTGTTCACAGCATATCTATGAAACATTTTCTATTAAGAATATAACACCTCTTTTGATAAGCTTTGGGGCTTGCTTTAAGCTAATGTTCCTTGTTTTGAGGAAGGTGTTCAGTGGAAAAAGTGCAGGCCTCTCTTCTGCACTGAATTTACTGAATTAAAAAAAACAAAAAAAGAGAAAACCTGTAAAAGAGACACTAAACTACTGCAAAGAGGTTGAATGTTTCCCTGGTCTTGCTTTCATTTCAGCTCTAAGCACTCTGGCAAATCTTGTATCTTAAACACTTGGCCCACTGCCTTGGCTGAAGAGAGATGTTTTGTGTGTTAGACCTCCATGTTTGAAAAGATGTTTGTGTCAGCACCAGCTGGTTTTGGTGGTTCATTGATTTCACAAAGAAAAGATCCTACCAAGTCCTCTAATACTTTAGAAACCTTTGCAGTGAGAGATTTTTCCAGATGTGGTAAAACTCCTAAAATATCACCAGGAACATCAGTACTGTTTTATAGAGCTGGTATTATGCAATGGTAGAACTTCACTTACAAAGACTAAATTAATCTTCACTTATAAGTTCTTGATTTTGGTACCCCAGTATCCAAGTTTGTTAAGTGTGGGATTTTTGTTTTGTTTTGTTTATAAATTTTTCTTGGTTATTTTGACACATAGTACAGAGAAATTGAATCACTCTGAAAAAGCAGTCCTGGGACTACAGTCCAACTTGACAGGGAATTGAGATTGAAAGATCTACAAGAATATTCTTATGTACCTTTGGTTCTGAAAGGCTGATGCCAATCCTCTTTCAATTCACAGCAATATCTTTATTTGTCCATTTTAACCATAATCAGGGCTCCTATATTCCTACCTGGGATTTCCTGACCTAGGAACCAAGTACAGAAGAACATACTTCTCTCAGGAAATGTCTGAGCTGAAGGCAGATTGCACACATGCATTAAATCTGGGGCTTTTGAAGTATACCAGACTTTGTGCTTAGGTGTAAATGAGCTGTACAGGTCAAGTGCAATTAAACTGATACTGCCGAGAGCTGTAGCGTCTCTGGGAGGACTGGTCCAGCCAATCTGCTCTTGCATGGCCAAGGAGGCCTAGGGCTCTAAAGCATGAAGCACCTAGGTAGGAGGGAACACAGATCTAATTCCCCTGGCCTGACAGATTCCCAAGAATCCTGAACAAGTTCAAAATCCACTACTGTTTTTCCTAGACAACACTTCAGAGTGGGTTTTCATGGTGGCCGTGCTCACTGTGGTGCTCCGAGTCTCCATGTTGGGCTGAGGTTTCTGGGGACCTGTGGGGCTATTCTGCAGCTCCTCACCTCCTCCTTTGTGAGTGGGGTTCACAGTTTTCTGATCCTGTGGAACAATGTCTGCTGAAGCTCATGGTGGCTTCCCAGTTGCTTCTGTGGGGTGGGGATTAGATTGGCTGTCTTTAGCATGGGACTTTGTTTGTCAAGAGCCCAGGAGTGCTGCAGGAGGAAGAGAGTGGAGCTAATGCACACTGCTCTTTTTCTGTGTTTCTTCCACATGATTGCTGGCAGATGTGATCCATGACAAATCCTTGAAATATGGCTGTGCAGACAGAGATGGGATAGATCCAAGGCTAAAAAGCCTGTGCTTGGGAGATGCTGGGCTGTGACAGATTGCATGAGCTCAGATGAATCTCTCTCCCATCTCATGTTTGCCATTGCTTACTTAGAGGAAAGCAGAACTGTCGAAGAGGACGGCTGGGCAGGATTCATTTCCTTACTCCTGAAACCTATGGAGAGGGGAAACACATGCTGCTCCAAACACTAAAGCTCTCCTAACAATATGGATCGTTTGAGACTGAGGAGTGGAGCTGAAATGACAGAGATAGTTTGTGCCAGAAGTGCATTTTTTGTGAATGCTGAAATCCTGACATTCCTGGCTAGCCCAGTATAAATATGGCCACCCAAGTGCTGTGCCATTACTTGAGTTCATCTGCTGAATAGCTGTTATGTGGTTTCTTTGGCAGTCCAGTGATTCCTTGAACTGAGAGAAAACCATGGCCTCACTCTCTGTGGCTGCTGTGTGGGGGCCAGCATTATGAACAAACCCAAACACGCTGTGACCCTGTGAAAGCACATGAGCCTGTACATCCCTGTCAGCGTGTGACTCCATTGGTGCTTGAAGATTTCCTGCACTGAAGCTGGCCTCTGTCCTCCCTGCCTGCAGGGCTAGAGCGAGACCCGACCTGGGAACTGATTTCCCTGTCCTCCCTCTTAAAACACAAACAATTTCTCACAAGTGTAACAAGAGGAAGAGGCAGCACAGTTATAATAAGCTTGCACTTGGCTGGGTATGTTTATACTTTGTTTCTGAAGACTGGACCGGGCACATTAGTAACTAGGGCAGGACAAAGTTCAGTTTGTACCATGCCAAGAGGGCTGTGGGGGAAGATGACCTGGAGGTTGATACTGAGGCTCCTCCCTGGGAATTTTATTTTTTTTAATATTTGCAGTTTGTTGTGATCTAGTCCCTCCCAAGGGAAATAATTTGCTCTACTCAAGACGTTTCATAAGCTCTAAAGAGAGGTTCTTTCTTTGCTGAGGCAACAAAGAATAAACATGATATCCCTTAACGGCAAAGAAAACGTCATAATTTTCCATTCAGACCCAAGGTAGAATTTTTTCAAAAAGAGAAGGAGGAAACCTCCTCTCTATTAAGCTCTGGCGAAAGAAACACCAACAGCCTTCTTTGAATTGAAAAGAAAATTTCAACAGAAATGCTGGGGAGCCTGTGTACTGGGAGCTCATGGGCTCCAGCCTCCTTCAGGCGCTTGCCCAAACTTTTCACATCACTGAGTAGTATTTTAGTCATTTCAGACATAATATAGGAGTCAAATATCAGCCCACACTGTTTTTATGGTTAAGGGATTGCACTGCTGCACTGTCAAACCTTAGGGGTTTATGAAACCTGAAGCAGTGTAGGAACACTGGAGTGATGGAAACAGGGAGTTTCACTGTCTCAGCCTAATGAAAAGACAAAATTTCGAGATTATCAAAGGTATTTAAAAATGTAACCTTCATTTATTTAGGGCCAAGTTCATTAACCTGAAAGGAACATTACGTCCTTGACACTATGCCCCTATTGGTATTAAAAAAAAAAATTAACCCTAGTTTAGGTGTCAGGACTGCAGCATGATATTCAGAGGTACAACTCACCCTTTGTGATTAGGGCTTACACTTCTGAGCTGCTTGGGCACAAATTAAGTCTGTTACTCAGCGCATACCTGGGCTGGAGGACAGGTGACACCCCACATTAAAGCCTCTGCAGGCAGAATGGGATGCTAGAGGGAGTGTGGGCTTGTGTCCATTCTCACAACTCCCCTGACTGGAGCAGGGCCAGCCTTTCTAACCTCTGACTACCTTTCTCAGTCCAATCCCACAGCACTTTCTGTTTGTTTAATGCTGTGCAGCAGCCTTGAGATAATGGGGATGTTGCCAGAAAGAAAGGGGCCAGTTCAGGGCCAACTTGGTTGTTCTCCAGCACCAAAAATTCACTGCCCAGGGGTCCTTCAAACACGTTGGATCTCCAAGTGGGCCATGTTGTTCAATGCCAGGGTGTCAGGACTTAACTGCAGGTTGCTTTTGGAGCTCTGAGACTCCTGCTTGTCACCTGGTCACCAGCAAAGTCTGGTCTGATCTGATCACCTCAGTGATGTGCTCTCCTCCAAGATCACAGTCAGTGTAGGAAATGCTTTTCTCCCCAAAAGAAATGAATGCAAGCGTATCAGAAATATCACATCTATGCAAGTAGGCATGCACGCATGTAAGGATATGTATAAACTTTCCCTTTGAGAGCCGTGTTGGGGATGGAAAGGTTTACAGGCCCTGCAATGGAGCAGTGCTGTCAGGCGAGAGGAAAATAGGAAAGTACAGCAGCTGCAAATTCTCATACAACATCTCACTTAAAATGTCATGTGTGCTACTTGGTTTAAATTGTCACCCCTCCAGCAACCACAAACAATGCAGAAACAGCAGATGTGTTTTCTATTTAGAATTAAACAGTTTATTTCAACCACTGTCATTGTTACAGAAGGAAAATAAATAAATATCCATGTTAATGTAAACTTCAAAAGGTACTTTCTGGCATGAATGGCTATTCTGAATCCAGATTTCTCTGAGAAAACTAGGATTTGACCATAGAGTTATTTTTAAGATTTTTTTTTTTTTTAATAGGGATGCTGGCAGCTCAGCACGTAGTAAAACTTCGACTGGTCAAAAAGATTTTTTGGCCAGATATAGCATCCAATAATTCATGTCATTTGGACTTAATGGTCCAGAAAATTTAAGTAAACATCATAAACGTCTTTTGTTATTAAACTTTCCATTGAAACATTTTGCTTAACTCTTTCTTAATGGGGAGTAGAGAGTGACATTTGGGGCATATATTTACCCACATGATAATCCTAGTCACCTCACTGAGATTTAAAGATTGGCTGTAGTCTCAGCCTAGTCAAGCACTCAGCTATTAAAACAATAGCTGGTGTGAGCATGTTTTCCAGAGAAGTTAAACTAATGATGAATTTGACCTTTAGAAGTCAATGTCAATTTAGTGTACAACTCGTAGTTTTGTAAATCTATCACTTTGTGCTTTGTAGGGGCAACCAGCATCTTAAGTAAGAGTGACCATATGAATATTATTAGACCCTTTTTTATTCTTAAGAGGAGACACTCTTTGCAAGGGCTGTTGTTGAGTGATGTTGGGATAGGCCTTAGGGAAATACAGTCTTTTAGTACAAAAAGCAAATCTGCAGTTTCATTTAGTCATCTCTGCCCTTTTACATCGATGCTTACATTTAAGATACAAAAAAAAAAGCAGAACTCTGTCTAGTTGTGAAGATATTTTGACTAAATGAAGCTTGATCTATTTCCATAGCCCAAGAAAGGTTCCACAGCTGAGTATCACTGTGTTCCTCTTTATGTGTGACATGGCCTTCACCAATACCTTTCTTGCGTTTGATTTGCAGCCAGTATTTTAAGACCTCACCAGCCAGCTTGTTTCCAGATTTTACATTTTTACAAAGAGTTTTTTGTCTTTAGGCAAGCAAATCCTGTTACTCTTCCTGACTGAAATGAGCAAAAAAAAGGGCACATGTGATCAGCAGTAAGCTGTAAAGCCTTAACTTCCAGTAGTTCTTTACGGGCTCGTAACACATTAAATTCAATGCTAATATCTCCACTGTTGTCACAGTCCTGCAACTCTGCAGGACTTCTAGGTAGTTAGCGAGATGTCTGCAGACAATACAGTCACCAGGACAGGCTCAAAGTCAGTGTTTGCATCTTGGAGTGGATACAATATGAAGAAGACACTGCAACTCACTATCCTTCAGGATCTTGGTAAGAAAGGAACATTTTGAGAGCAGCAAAGTTTCCCAGTGGTTAAGGCCATAAGGGATCATTAATTCATCTTTTCCAGGGACTGACCACATGCACACAATTGAGATTCATCAACATGAAATCTCAGTAACCCTCTTCACACAAGAGAGAGCGGATCTAATTCAGCTGTCCTATACTCAGAGATAAGTCTCCAACATTTGGGGGGAAGGAAAAGGAAACTCTCCCTTCTGGACAATATGGCAAGCAACTGAGACCAGTGCAGTGGTGCAAGAGGATTCCCACCTCACCTCTTTGAGCAATTACCCCTAAGATTGAGATTGGTTATGTTAATATAGTAGTTAACATAATTTCTGTGTGAGGTACAAGCACTTTACCTTCTCATCTGCCTCTGTTAGCTATCCTGAGAAGAGGTAACATGCAAGTAGGCAAGGGCAGAGCTGGTTTCAAGGAATCATAGTTCTGATCTCATCACTGGTACATGCTCACTGAAGTCAATTTGCAAAAATGAGTGAAATACTTTAGAGTTAAAGCATCAAGTCTTGGCTCTGCCTTGGGCATCTCTGTTAGTGATTTTCTGCCAATCCAGCCAATCTGTTTATCTTGATTCCTCTTCTGGTTTATGTGAGTTGAATATAGATCAGAAGGACTTTTCTGAATGTGATATTGCACCTAAACAGTTTTACTGAAGCAGAAGATCTGGATCAACATTCCTGAATAACCCATGAGCAGAAAATTTTAATGTGTAATAACAGTATCTACACGTGGAATTACACAGAAATAGGTTTTGTGTTTAGTTTCTCACCTGCATTTGTGCCAAGCTAGTTTTCAAGAGTAAATGATCCCTAAGAAGTTACATATTTACCCAGAGCAGGAAATGCACTCCTTTCTTATACACTCCTTTATTATAAAACTGAAGTGCCCAATTGAAGAAACATGTAAAAATGGAATGGACAGAAATCTGTTGCTAAATGGGAACTGAAGAACTTATTAAGGTCATCACTGAACAACTAAGGTTTTTCGTTCTTAATATTGCTTTAACTGTTTATATTCATTAACATCCATGAAGTTTTCTAGCCATTGGATTGTATGTTTGCATATATATCCCATTTGTCTCTATCTTAATAATATTCTGTCTTCCAGCATTTAGTTGGCTAAAGTTTGAGTGAAGGCTGACTGGGAAAATTACAGCTGAAGAGGCAATGTATTTTTTATATGCTTCTGCATAATTTAAAATTGATTTGTGGCAACCTAGACACTTGAGCAGATAAATTTGAAGCCAGTATAATTTTCTTATTGTTTGCTTTTCTTTTCATAAAGCCTTGTTTGAAATATTTTAGACCATCACTCTTCAGGGATCTTGAGGTCAGATCAAGAAACTTTCCAAAGCAGTAAGTTCATACTAAAACAATGTTATCAGACAGAAAAGCCAAATGCTAACATTATCTACATGTCAGAGAGTATGGATAAGTTGTTACAGCATTTCTTTGGCAAAACGGATTTTTTTCCTTACTGCGGAAGTCATGCTATTGCTATTAGTCTCAACAGAAACAGATTCTGACTCAACTATTTCTGTTTCATAAAGGAAAAAAAGCTTTTCAAGAAGTAGAGAATAAGTAACAGCAAATATATGATTTGCTTCTTTTCCTTTTTGTGACGTGCCTAGGAAAACAAATTATTTACTGAAGCTATTTTATTTTCTTAGCTTGTTGGCTACATTGAATTATGCAATTATGTATGCCTCATATAGAGATGCTTTGGCATATTTAGCTGTGTAATATCATTTGTTCTTACAGAGATCATGCCAAAATTTTGCTGTCTTGATTCAATTAATAATGCTGAGACTCCTGTTTTCAAGGTTGACACAATTAAATATACAGTGTACTTGATTATTCTCTGATATCAAATAAATCATTTAATATTGCCTTTACATCCATTTCTCAGTGAACATGGATGGTAGCAAATATATTCAGCAGAAAAAAAATGAATATAAAGTTGGCCAAATTTAATTTCAAATTAATTCGGGGTTTTTTAAGAGTCTACTAAAGCAAAATAATTGGTAGTAAGTCTGTAGCACCAGGTAGTACTCCCTCTGTCTCAACACAGGGCATTTGCCTCTATGCAGGTCAATCATGTTTTGTTGAAGTTATGCCAAATAGATAAAGGTACCCCTGAGGCAGACATTATGGATAAAACTGCATTATTCAATGTAATCTTTTCTTTAATTTTAATTATTTTACCAATATTTTAAAAGAGCTATAAGTATTAGGATTTCCCAAATGCCTCCTTCAAGGTGTCTTTCTTTGTGGTGAGTGACTATCTTAGAAAAAGGGTAGGAACTGCTTAATCTCTGCATCGTTATTTCTCAGTAATCAGCGGATGAAACCTTTGCTTTCCACCTGGGAAGACAAGCTCTTCAGCCTCACACCAACAGTGAAATAACTGTTTAAATTTCTGGTTTCTTCTGCATCCTGACTCATCTCGCAGCCTCATTCCCTGTTTCTGCCTCTGTATCTTCCTTTTAGGGGCTATGAGCATCCCTCCCTGGCAGGGCTAACAACTGCCATCGCACTGCTTGCTTGCTTCTCATATTCACAGGAGTTCCGCTCAAGAATAGAACCTTTCCTTATATTGAAATGGGTGCCCTGACAAGCCAGAGAGAGTGGAGCCCTGTGCACCTCCTGGGAATGAAGCAGGATAGCAGGTGTTCAGAAGCAGCAGTCACAAATGAAAATATGCTGAATATCTACTCCCTTCTTCTAAAAAAAACAGAGAACATAATATGGTTCTGATTTCCTCTACAGACAATTTTAAATAAATTAATCCAGACATCTTTGGAGCTTTTTTTCCTCAGCTGATGATGGGAAACAAAAGTTTCATGACCATTTCTATCTAACCACATGCTCTTATCACAGTAAATTACTGTGTTTGCAATGGACAAAAATGGTTTTTTAAGAACAGAGAGGACAAGGTTGAGGGAGATGAAAGTAGGAAAGAGGAGGAAAGACTGAAAAGACTTCAAACACTAACATTTGAAAAATGTTCAATGTAGGAGGTGAAAACAAGAGATGATGCATATGATGATGCTACATGTCACCCTATGAATTATGTATGGTTATAAAATGATTTTGTTATCAAATGATCAAATTAATTAAACTGTGCTGTGACACAGTGATGTTACTGGGATTGTTGTATTCCGTGACACCGACAGTTCAGTGTTTTAATAATACCAAGGCAACACCTAAATTTTCCTGAGAATTTTTTTCACTAATGAGTAAATTCTATTTTGGCTACTTAAATTGAAAATAAAAGAATTCCTGTCAAGATTGAACTATCACATCTCTCAGAATGAGGGTAAGCTGTGCCTGAATTTCTTTCAAAATATATCCCTATATCTATACCTATGTCTATATCTATATCTATATGTAGTGCAGTGGGACAGTTCTGTTTTAGTCAGCTTACTCTATGGTCTGACTGTGCTTCAGCTTCTCAGCATCTGGCAAGCCATCGTCACTCCAGGAAACATGAGCAACGCCTGCATCAGTCATGACAGATTAGGTATGGTGTTAGGACGGTGTTCTCTGTCTCTCGTTTATCAGGAAAGTTGGCCTCAAATTGGACTTGGAAATATGTGCAACTAATGAGCGTGAAAAGCAATGAAACATTTAGACTGGCAAGCCTGACTGGAATTTTTTCCTTAATGAAATGAATATATTAGGTTTCGTGGTTGCTATTTTCACCCGTCCCATTCAGGGTATGACCAAGTCACTTACTATATTTTTGATTGACATTGTGCAAGAGACTGTGGGGTCTCAGGTATCTATGAACCAAGTAAAAGTGTGCATCCTTGCAGGGACTTCTCTTGGACATTGTCTTGCTCTGAAAAATACTGTCTGTTCTTGTTTTTGACATAAAGATGCTCTCATTACAGCCAGTAAAAGCTTGGAAGAGTAAAAGAAGTGTTAATTCCCAACCTGAGTGCTCTTCAGCGTTAAGCTGGAGCACTCTATCTGGGGTGAAAGGCCTGTTCAGTGTCCTGTGTTCAGAGCTTACTGGAACCTGTTCAGTTTTTAAAAGCTCAGGGAAAATTACTGATTCGTTGCAAAGTAGACCACTGAGGGACACAAAAATGATAAGATGAACTTCTGACTCCAGCTGAACTTGGAATACTGATCTCCCACACCTCTACTAAGCTCCATATATTATTTTTCATTTCACCATTTCATTATATACATAATGTTGGACACGAAATAGAGTAATTAATTAAAAACTAATGAAACCATTTTGTACTCGGCACACAGTTATCTGTGCAAGAATGACTTATTATTTCTCTGTGCATATGAAATACAAATAATCTTTCCATCTGGGTAAAACAGTCAGGGACAAGAGATCCTTGAATTGGCATGTAAAATGAAAAGGAAGGGGAGAGAAGCCAGAGGAAGTTGTCCGATGTTGTTTAGTCACAGCGGCAGCAACCATCCCACAGGAAGTATCTCTAGCCAAAAGGGAGAGGGATGGTCCCCCTTCCAATGTTCTGACCCTTGCAGTGCTGCAGACCTGTCCGCAAGGTGTTGGAGCCAAGGAATATGCTGCTTAAGAAACCTGGAGACACTGGAGCGAAGCAGTGAATCACAAACTGTGACTGCGTTCGCACTGGGTAGCAATCCTGCGGGCTTGGTGCTGTCTGTGGGGGGACTAACGTGACACAGATGGGCAGTAAACAAACAGCTTTCAAAAGCCTGATCACAGCCAGCACTTCAAACTTCACTGCTCCTTCAGTTCACCGTGATTTCTTCATTGCAGCCTTCCTTCTGATTCACTCAGATACCATATGCTAATCAAAGAATTTCCGCTTATCACCTACTAACACAGCCGAACTTAGACACAACACTCAGCCAGATACAGATGTCCGCTTCCAACAAAACTAGACCGTGGGCTTTGCCCCACACTTAGAAGGAGGATTCTTCAGTAATGCAACAGGGCCAAACTGAGTCTGTGTTTGGTTTTGAAAAAGAAAGCAAATTATGCAGATGTAGAATTTTGTGAGGCCAGATGGATTGTATCTGGAAGTGTTTATCATTTTTAATATTTTGAAACCAGATGTTGATGTACAGACATTGCTGGTTGCAGCCATAGGAAGCTGTGTTAGAGGGACATTCTCTAACCTTTGTTAAGGAATTACAATGTTTTGATCCAGTTAAGATCAACTATTAGTACAGAATTGGCCAACCACCGCTGTAAACTGTTAAAAAAATAGGAAACAGATGCTCAATAGAAAGAAAGCTATCAGCCAGAGCATTCCTGATCTTTTTATAAAATGTAAACTGAAATACTTTATGTGTCCTTTAACGAACTGCTATAGAACAACTTTAGTAGTCAAAACATTTAACAAGATTACACAAATACAATTCATCATTTATTAATATTTCCACAGAAGTGGTGTCCCTGGGAAAAAGGGCACAGAGGTGGCCCATGCCAGGTGATAAATGTAAAGTGTTGCTGTGACTAGAACTCAATGCAGATCTGATACTCTTAAGACTGATGGCATTTTGATTGTAAGAAAGCAGCAGCTTTTATCACTCAAATAGACTGACTGTGTCTGCAGGAGAAGGAACAGCCATATCTACATGATGTGGCAACATCTAAAAATGTTAACAAGTATATGTTAATTGATCATATTTGCAGGAAGGATGACTACAGCAGTGCTGAAATTGCAAATGGAGTAGAGATTTTTCTGTGGAAGCCCACTTTGGTGTTTCATTGAAGAATTAACTCTGATTTTCAGGGGTTTTTTTTTTCACTGATGGCAAAACTGAGTGATCTGGTCCTTCCCCATTTTCCTAGCTGAGAATGGTGATGAGTGGCAGGCCTGTGCTAGTGCAATGCCTGCTGCCCTCCTCAGAGCTGTGACTTCTGTGTCAGAGAAAGAATGGACCTGGACCAAGACACCGGAGTCAGAAGATTGTCAGCGCTCCCCATGACTTTTTTTCTTTCTGTAAAATGGAGATAACAATGCTTCCTATTTCCCGCCACTTTTTCAATTTAATACAGACCAGTAATGAAAATCACTGTCAAGTTGTTTTGAAATCTAGTGGAGCCAAACCAGAATCCTTTCTTTCAAACCACATTATGCAGATTGACTTGATACTTTGAGCAAATTGAACAGTTGGATTCTACCTTTGTGAGGACAACACAAGCAGCTTAAAAATGGAAAGACATCTTGGAGATATTTCTTTATGTGTTCTTCAAACCGAGTCAGAAGGATCCTTCATTACAGCAGGGCTCTTTTGAAAGCATTTTTGGAGAGGCATTCAAATTGCTGCCTATCTTGCCTGTGTTCTTGCACAGCTCTTGCACTGGACCAAAGCAGTGAGTCACAAACTGTGACTGAATTTGCACTGGGTAGCAATCCTGCGGGCTTGGTGCTGTCTTTGAGGGCACTGACACTGTGTTCTGCCCATGCTCTTGCAGATTGCGTAACAGCTGCAAGCAGGTGATGGGATGGACGAAGCAATCTGATCTACATAGTACTCCTAGATTTTATTCATCATCTAAATGGCTCAGGGTGGAAGGTATACTCAACAGTCATAGACGTCACTGCACATAATATAAAGTGATTTTAGGTAGATTTAGATTAAATATCAGTAGAAGAAAGTTCAGAATAAGATTATGTGTACTCTTTCTTGGCCACATAGGCTGGACTGGTTTACCGCAGTCCTTGGTCATTTGTACCTTAGGTAGCTAGTCCCAAGGTAACTCGAGCCCTCCATCCCACAGCATAATCATGGAATGAACTGACCATGCATGTACCATACACTTAATGGAGGGGGTCTCAGAATTGCTCTCTTGTTATGAATTGCCCCAGTTGATTCACATTTTAAAAATGCAGTTTCTCAAACAGAGCAGCAGTAGTTTGTTAAAAACATTGGACTCAATTGCTGCCCAACTAAAATAACACTCCCCAAGCTCTCCTCCCCATTTAGCATGACCTCTAGTGTTTATAAAATGAATTTAGCACAACCACAAACTGGATTACTTTTTTCCTTTGTCTTTTTCCCAGATTAGATGCGATTTGCACATGGGGCAACGGGAAGGCATACCTCCTTTGCGTATATTTTAGCAACCAAATAGTTTAGTCTTTTGTTCACAAACAAGCTGCTGCTTCTCTTCTCCCTGTCCTTGCTTTTGGAGGCTATCCCAGACCTCAGTTCATGCTAACCAGAGCTATATTACATCTGGCACTGTCCCTGTGATTGCTCAGGCAGCTGGAATAAGTTAGATTGCATTGTTTCCTATGACTTCCCCTTGCATATCAGTTGCCATTACTCCACCTCTGCTGGAGCACTTTTCCATCTATGTTCTCTCCTTCTGTTCTATGCAAACTGCCAGAAGTTTTCACAGTTTCTTCATTTCCACTGTGACGCACAGAGAAGACCAAACACCCAAAAGCAGATGCTAAGGAAAATGTAGTATAGCCTTTTGACAAAAGCAATAGAGATTTCAGCAAATGCTACTGTCCTACTGCATTTGGGCCCATCCCTGTTAAACATGGGCACTTCTCTTTGCTGAGGGAGAACAATGTGAGATGCTTTGCAATAATCTTTTTTTCCAGGGGCCTAAACACCAGATCATGTAAAACAGCAGTGATGTTAGCAGAAGGGTTTTGGCAGGTGATAGCTCTGCAAGGGGAAGCTCTGTGCGGCTCTGTTACTTATACGAGTGCTCATTCTCTTGAGAGCACTGATGTGAATCTATATCCATGTAAATCCAGCCTGAGCAAAACACCTTCCCTGTCCCTCCTGAGAGCTGGGAATGAATGAGACATGGTTCAGTTCCCATTGCTCCTTCCCAGCCTGCTGGTCTGAGACACGGCCCCTGCCCAGGTGAGCTTTGCAGCAGGTGCTGCCGTAGTTCTAGTTATTGCTGCTCTAAGGCACTTGTCTAAAAGCCATTTCATCACTCCAAATCACATCTCTGGATTATCCTTCACACCACATGAAAGGTGTTGTTTTGCCCTGGAGATCTCATGAGCTGTGGGCTGGATTTTATAATTTCTAATTGCAATCATGTATGGTTATAAAAGAAAGAAGGCATTGCATTTGGTGTAGCCTGGGTGATATAGAAGACATATACATTTTTTATAAGCTACAGATACAGTCTAGCCATTAAATTCTGGTCCAGCTTTGGATTACTATTGTTTATTTGTTAAGTGCCAACTATGTGCTCAGAGCTGTGGAAGACTCAAAATGAAGACCATCCCAGCCCTTAAGAACTTGGATCTAAAATTCTCCAAAAGTCAAAAGAGGGTTTAGATCAGGTGTTCCAGTTCAGGCTCATCCTCATTATGAAGTGATGCTGAAAAAATCCAGATGCTTAATAAAAAATTGCTGCATTTTCTTGTAAAAATGTAACATTTATTGTAAATGACAAATTTTCTAATGAATATTTTGGAAGTGACGTTCATGTAGAGAAACTATAAACTGCAATAAATTGCATTGGGGTTGCTTGATGTTTCTGGAGGCTAAAGAGAATGGAAACTCTTGGCCAAGATGATGAAAACTTTCAGACAACCAGAGAGTGAGTGCCGACATGGTGTAATCTTGGGCATCCATTAAGGGTTTCAGGCTATATTATCTGTGTAAGTGCTGGACAGACATGGACTGAAGTACCAGAGCCTGTTATAGCAAATAAATATCTGTGAGAACAGAAAAACTCATATATTTATATACCCTTGGAACTAAGGATGTCTCTTTTTCTAGCCATTCTTCCTGGGGGAAAAAAGCATCCACGAATGACCTACCCTTTCTTGGTGAGGTACAGAGGAAGGTCAGGAAGGAAGGGGTTAGCCTTCTGGTGTGTATGTCTGGGTTAGCACTCAGTTCTTAGCCCAAAGCACATCAATCCTGTGTACAATATTGCTCATGTTTGAGATGAAATATGAAGCCGCAGAAAAGTGGCATAAAATTTGTTTGTGTGTGTGTGTAGCTTTTACCTTCCCCTAAACTTGCACCTCTGTTTCTGTGGGATTGTGGACCTCAAACACCTTACATTTAATGAGGAAAACACTCACAGTAGTTGACAGGAGGTGCACATTTTTACATGTGTTACCCGCTTTAACTAGAAGCAAAGCCCTAGGTATTCTAGGCTCAATCTATTCCTCATTACTACTCACATGACAAATAAATCCAGCTGACACACAGGACATGACCTGAAGCCCAGGGAAAGTTCCCACTGATGACCAGACCTTAAAGATCAAACTACCACCAGCTAGAGAAATACTTAAATTTTAAATAAGAATTATTAATTAAAAAAAAAATTCATCACTGTTTGGTACATGTCAGGGAAGAAAGCAAACACCTGTTCTTGGTAATTTTGTTCCAAGTTTGGGTGAACATTTTGTTCAGATTATTTTTCCTCCCGTATTTCCTTCTCTCCTCATCTCCCCAAACCAGTCATCTCTGATGTTGCATTAACATAACTTAACTCTATGTGGAAAAATTACATTCCATCGCAGATGTCTCTAGCCTGAAGCAGGGTGAGTGACACACCTGTGTACTAGACCTACTGCGTTGTTTAGCACGATAATAAATGAGTGGATATGATTTGTTCAAGGAATGTGTACAATTACAGACAAATCTGTAAACCACTCAAAAGCCTTTCCACTGGGATAGATCTTCCTGTCTTTACTCAGACAATATTCCCACCACTTTCCTGTCTAAACACAACCTTATTTGCAGTTCAGGTTTATCGTAGGCAGTCGGAAGGGAGAGGAAAAGGGGAGAGGTGTTTGCTAGCGCTTGCGTGATGAGAAGCTGGTCTAAGGTGGCGATAAAGAGTGGAATGACCCCTGGTGCTTTTGCTGGGAATTACTGGCCTTCAGTTTAGCACGGAGCTGCACTTCCAGGGGCGTCCCACAGACGGTCCGGTGTGCAGGAGCAGCGGCAGGCACAGCTGCTCAACGCGCAGGAAAAGCAGACGCGCGTTCCTATCTCTGTCTCCCAAGCTTTGGTTTGCTGCAGTGGGAATGGTATTTTTAATGGCTAAACGTAAAAGTGCATGAATTTCTTCTGATTTCCAGCATATGTTAGTGTCGTTCTGGAGGGTAAAAAGTTATGCTATTCCTTCCTTTAAATGCATTCTCCTTCGGGAAAGTGGACCAGGTGCAGTGAGAGGGTGGGCAGGGAGAAGCACAGGCAATTTACTGACTCCTGTCTACCCCGCTATTAATGGTGGTGCCAGGTATGGCCTGTGACAGCCAACTGAGTTTTCAGCTTCAGGCACTTCTGTGTGCCTCCCGAGTTCCTGCTGCATTTGGGTTTGTCTCCCTGGGTCACCTCCCTCTTACTGTGCTCACTCCTGCACCACTCCTGCCTCGCTGCCCGGAGCTTGACCTTCTACTGCTGCCTGTGGACAGGCTCCAAACCCGCCCCTGAAACCAAAACATGAGTGTGAACCAGCCTCGGCCCCCAGACACCTCATCCCGCGCTGCTTTCCCCGCAGCATCCCAGGGTAGGCGGGTGCAGAGCGCTCCATCCAGCCGGAGCCCGGCGTCGAGAGATGGCAGTGTCTCCCTGCGGACGAGCAGCCGGAGCTCACACGGCTGTGGCAGCACAAGCCACAGCCACAGTGAGGGATCGTCTCGTTCTTCCCTCAAATGCTTTCAGGTCTGCGTTTGTACAACTCCTGCTTGATAAGCTGGCGCTGAAGGAGGAACTTGGTGGCTGGAGGCTGGAGAGCAGCAGTGTGACGAGCTTGTGGCATCGGCTGAGTTGTGGTGATCAGTCTGTGCTTTGCCACACAATGGAATATCTCTCCCTCTTCTCCAGCCTTCAGACTGCCTGCCCACCCTGCTGCCCCTGCCCGTGGGATGGGCATGAGGGCTGGCTTCTGGAGCGTTGGAACTCAGCTCCCTGCTCCTTACACGTACCAGCTATCTCGGTTAGAACCTCCACAGGCCACAAAAAAGACTGAAATTACTGCTTCTGAGGTCTGTGCTGGTGACGTAGAGGTACGAAAACCTGGCACAAGGCAGCAATTTCTGCTTGGGATCAGCCTAAATGAAAAAAAAAAGGTGAAATACACTCCAAGTGTTCACAGGCTTCACTATTCTAGGCAAGAACAATCACACTGCCGTTCACCTGTCACCTGTAATGGTTCATCTCTGCTACCAGGGGCTGAGTGACAGAAGAAATAACTCATGTTCTTCTGCAGGGGTCAGTGTGAAGCAGAAAGGGCAGCTGAAGTTCTCCATCTCAGCACTAGGCAATGACTGGAGAAGGTAACTGGTTTCAAGCATCACAGCACTTCAGGAACTGCTCTTACGCCAAGTGCTGCTATAAAAGAATGACTGTATGGATCTCAAGCCCTGACCTATACCAACCCCCAGCTCTAACCCCACTCTGCTCGGTGCTTTTCCCATCCCAGTTTCATCCCCATAGCTCTTTGTGCACCTGATTCAATTTGGCAGTAAGCAGGAGCCACACTTTCCAAACTCTTTTCCATTAGCTTGTGCCATGTCACATCTCCTCCCCTGTACATCCCCAAGTCACAGGGACTCACAGAGTGAAAGTGGGTGGATCCCTAGGACCCTCTAGTTTATCTTTTCTTGAAGAACAACAACAACAACAACAACAACAACAGCGACAGGTTTTAGCAAAGGTCTTTCCTTCCTTCCTGAAATGATGTTTCAAAAACAGGAAATTAAGTCCTCGATTTGTCTTTTTTTATCAATTCCTTTTCTGTTCTCAGACTTTTCAGGACTCTTTGCTCAGTTGGACAGAGCATGGTGCTAACAACAGCAAGGTCATGGGTTTGTTCCTCGTATGAGCCATTCACTGAAGAGCTGGCCTCAGTGATCCTTCTGAGTCACTTCCAACTTAGAAGATCCTGTGATTCTGTGATTCCACAGATAGTCCAAGTCACCTTTGAGAAACAGAACTGGCATTTTTCTAACCAATATCAGTAATGTGTCTATCTGAGTCTGCTAGTGTACCTCAAAAGTGAATGGGTGCATTAGGCAGTGCTTTCACTATTATTTTTTTGATGTCTGAGATGGTGAAGCGTTTCACAAAATCCTGTGCTGGAACATCATGATATTAAGATCAATTCTCCTTCCAGAATGAAAAGTTGTAATCTGTTTTCCGTTTGTGTCAACCTGTTTGTGTCAGGGACTGCACTGTGATGAGGCCAGAGGATCTAGGGACCTATAAAGCATTCATCCAAAACTTGTATGGATGTCTTCCATTGAGGTAGTTGTTAAAAAGTTTATTATATCCTACAAGAACAAATTTTACCCACTGTTTCAGAACAGTTTGATGTCTGCTATTACCAGCAATTTTCAGTCAGCTTCCAGAACAAAATGGAAAATGAAAAAACATGGCAACAGCTACGAATTTTGTAAAGTAACCCTGGAAGGATTGCCATTGCAACACTGCAGCCCACATTGGTTTGATATTCTTTCCACCAGTTTTACTGAAATTCTGAGCAGTAGAAAAGACTTCAAGAAGTCACAATAGCAAGAAACCTTTGGAGAAGGAAGGCATTCAGTAGTATCCTGTTTTTCAGGAAACAACTGAATATATCTAGCTTCCCACCTCTCCTCAGCCCAACAGATGCTTTCGATCAATTGAACTGAAGTGTGCTGAAAGATGTATTAGCACTGGCAAAATCTTTTGGAAACCATCAGCTGCTGTGAATAATGCTATGACTAAGCCTACTATTTAAATGGCTGATGTCCAAGGAATGTGAGGGTATCAAATACCTAGGAGATTGTCCTACCAGCTTCATTTCACTTGTTTCTTCTAGAATGAACCAATATAGAGAAAATTTGTGACCTCAAACAGGTGTATAAAAGAAGGCAGGGCCACAGCTTGCTTAGGGTTGCTGGGAATTTGTTTTGCACAGTCTCTTTGTGAGGAAGTGCATGGGAATCCTGGCTCTTTGTTTTAAACCAGGGAAAATGCAGGAACGTTTTGCAGATAGCTGAATTACTCTCTCTCAATGTGCTATGACCTCAGTAGAAAGGAAACTCATTCAGGGAAACTACTGTGTTTTTCTCTTGGCTTCTTTGAAAATCTGGTCCTGGCTCCAGAGAGCTTATGGAATGTCTCCTGGCATTGTCTCTATGGCCAGCTCATCGCCTTGTTAAGCAAGGGGTGGTAAAGTTGCAGAGATCCCAATCTGTCCATTTATCTCTGCCTGTTCTAACACTGAGAGCTGGAAAAGCCACGCACACTGCAGTGCAAACTCTTTGGACCACACTCCTGCCATCTCCTAAGGCTCTCCTCAGTAGGCAACAATAGGTCTGGTCTGTTTTGCTGATCACTTATGTGATTTGTCTAAGACATAAATTTGGCTTACAGTGGAAGCATTTGCCTGGCCAAGAGGCGTACTCTATCAACAAATGTACTTATTGGATTGTCTGCCATCACTGAGGTCATTGTCTTGCAGACGAGGCCAAATGTTACAGTGCATGTCTTCCCTCATCTCTCAAACAAATCACAAGACTGCTTACACAACCCTGAGAAATATTCACTGCAGACAGCATGCTATGGAGCTGACACTTGGGTAATGTTACATACATGTAATCTCAGTTTATTGGATGACCATCAGCTTTAGAGATACCAATTCCAGGAGGTTTTCTCTAGAAACCCTCAGACACTTGTTACCTCTCAGTAAATGGGCCAAGCAGCACAATCTTCTCTTAAAATGGCCTCTAAAACATTATTGCCCCATCCTAGGGAGATATTTGAGTCGTCCTAAAGGTGGACTAGTTGTGAGACAAAAGGGATCTTTACTCCCTTGCAGTGGTTTAACCCCAACCAGCAAACAAAACCTATGCAGCCATTTGTTCACTCTCCCACCAGCGGGACTGGGGAGAGAAACAGCAGGGTAAAAACATGAAAACTCATCAGTTGAGATAAAGGGAGTTTAACAGGGAAAGCAAATGCCATACATGCAGGCAAAGCAGAACAAGAAATTAATTCACTGCTTCCCATGGGCAGGCAGGTGCTCAGCCATCTCCAGGAGAGCAGGACCTCATTATGCTCAAAGGTTACTTGGGTAGACAACCCCATCACCCCTTCCTCTTTCTTCCCCAAGCTTTATATTCTGAGCATGATGTAATGAGGTCTGGAATATCCCTTTGGTCAGTTTGGGTCACCTGTCCCAGCTGTGTCTCCTCCCAACCTCCCATGCATCCCCAGTCCCCTTCTGGCGAGGCAGCATGAAAAGCAGAAAAGGCCTTGGCTCTGTGTAAGCCCTGCTCAGCAATATGAGAACATCTCCGTAATATCAACCCTGCATACAGCACAAATCCAAAACACCCATACCAGCCACTGTGAAGAAAACGAACTCTACCTCAGCCAAAACCAGCACATCCCTCGACCCCCGAAATTGCTGAATCATTGTGAAAATGTTTTTCTTTGGCATCCCTCAATCTCAGACTGCAAGCGCCATCATCAGATAGCTGAAAAACTGTCTAAATACCTGGACCCAGTGTTCTGTGTTGACTGGAGGCAGCTAGCACACACATCAATAGAATGAAATGTTTAGCTTTGGTTTTAAAAAAAACCCAATAACCCCAAAATAATGCAAGTGTTTGATTAGAATTAAATAGGAGAAAGATAATTTTTAATGCACAAAGCAGACTAGGAATTGTGTTAGGAACAAGTCTCAAAATAAACTATAAAAACACTGCATGAACAGAGATACTCCATCAGCTAATGGCAAGAAAGAGTGAAATATATAAATGCTTGTTTCAGCTCTCCCAGGCATCTCTGCTGAATGCACAGTTGTGCACTACAGAATATACAAGATAATTAACCTCATGAAAGGTGGGAGTAGGAAGAAGGGACCAGGAAAAATATGCTGTCATTGCCAAGAACAATTATCCTTTTCTGACATGCCACTTGATATAAGCAGACAGGCCAGATTTCCCGGACACTTGGTCTAATCAAATCTGATATGGACGATTGATGTCATGATTTCTGTGCTTTTAAGAGCAATAACTAAAAGATTTTTCTGCAGGGGAGATCAGTTTATCTGAAGAAATGACTCCAAGCAGGCAAGTGAAGAGTAACTTTTCCCACTTCTATGGGTTTGAAACTCCTGATGGTGCTCCAAGCATCTGCTTACACCTGTAGAAAATAAGGCAGTCTTGTTATCTTTGGCCAGCCTTATTACACTGAAGAAGCTAAGCATAAATGACTGCACGAGGCTTTTCCAAACCAGGCATTAATGTTACACAGCAGTAAGCTGCTGTGAAAGGGAAAGTAGGGGATCAGCCATGGAAATGTAAGCTGGACCATGAGAAAAGCTCTGCATTGGCAAGTCATCTACACACTGAAAACCACCAAGGAACTCTGGATGAAGTACAAAGGTGGAGAAAAAGGAAAGAAATGCATCAGCCAGGATTACACTACAGAGTCTGCACGCTCTGTTACTTAGTTTCTGTTTTCAACAAAACAAATATCAACACATTTCTTTTGTTCTTTACTGTTCTAATAAATCCAACAGTGTGACAAGAGTTCTGGCTTCTTCTATTCGTTATGTTATCCTGAAATCCACAATGATAAAAACTCTGAAAACATCACCTCTCCAGATGACGAAATATCATGGAGACTGATTGTTAGTTTACTGCTGTGAGAGTCAAGAAAGAAAGTTTAATAGCAAAAAAGACTTCCAGTTACAAGGCTAGGACTATAATGTGATGATTAATCATGACAATATTTTCCTTGTAATACATCCCAATATTGAAATCCAGGGTTACCAGAGATAAAGAGGTTCACCCTCTTTTAATTCAGAAATACACTAAAACAATGTCATCTACTTCTTTACACACCTCATCTTCTTAAAACTATTTAAAAGGAGCTATTGTCCCAGAGCCCAGTGGCTGCTTTCCATAGATAGATGTTTTTTTCTGTGGTGTTATTGTTTCACCACAGAAATCACTGCTATTGCATCACTGGAGGGATCACTGCCACAGAGTCTTCATAGTAGAGACAATATTCCTTTACTAATCCCAGCAGTCAATTTGAGTGCCAAGTGTCTGTAGGTTTGCATACTTGAATGAAGGACCTGCTGACTCTGAGATCTACAGGTGCAAGAAAAGATATTTAAGCTCACAACTACCAGTGGAGTTACAAGGAAGATTGAAATTCAGTAAAGACAGCCAGCTGAAGGAAGTAAGGGACCACACATTCTCCAGATGCTTTCTTTCATAAAACCACAGAGTAGAGTCTGATTGTAGTTCAACAGGGGTGGGGACAAGAGATAGCTACCAATTAAAGATTTATATGTTCTACTCACCTCTATGAAAGTGATTGAAATACTGGATGGAAATTCAGTATCTCCTGCAGCTTATATTTAAGGAGTGCTATTTCCTCCTTAAAACTAGAACCTTTTCATTATAGACTTATGCCAATCTCTGCACATGGAGCAGAGTGGAAAAATTCAACAAGGATTAAGGAAGTGTCACAGGGGCCTGCCCAGAGAAGAATAGATAATGGATTTACCAACAGATAAGAGCAAAGAGTTGAGATTAATTTGGGATGTGTGATTCATATCCTGCCATGGTGTGTCAACAAAAATCACTTAGTGCCTCAGTTACCTATGTGTTAGAACAAAATAAGAGCATCTTTTGACTCATTAAGGAAAAAGGAAACTGTGCCTGTCTCCCCAGAAGCTCTCACCTAGTCTTACTCCGTGGTACAACATTACAGCTCTGGGTGGGGAGTTCAATGAAGGGCTTCAGCTTGTTGGGAAGCTGGAGATTTCCTCTTTAGGTAATTTAATACAAACTGAATGAAAAAAATTCTGGTTGTTATTTACTAATCACTAAGATTCTACCTACCTACTCTGCCCTTTTCCACAGGATTTGTGAGAAGCAGCATGCTGGGACTCAGCAGTTAGTTAACGTGCCAGGAGAAGGCTAAACTCACCCACGCTGTTAACACCTCTGAGCAGAGCTCTGTGAACACGGTGACAGCTGATGGTGTATTTAGGAGTGTGGGAACAAGTGACGCCTAAGAGGTAAACAAGGTATTTCTCGTGCAGAGCTACATCCAGAGTGCAGTGTGTTCAGCCCAGCTGCAGTGAAGGAGGAGCTGGCTTGGGAAACCACATGTAAACCATAAACTGGCAAGTGTTACTTGCCAAAGGGACTCTGCTCTCATTCCCTTTAAGGGAAATCATAGAATCCTGATCTTTTTGCTGAGAGGTGCACACCTACCTGATCACTGAATTTATGAACTAGATTAGGAGATATAAAGAAATCATAATAGAACTGGAGGTTCTGCATCTATTGGCTGCAATGGGACAGGTTTCTGTTCTTTAAAGGAAGGATTTCAAGCAGTGTGGACACTTCGCACTTGGGTCAGTGATGCTATTTAGCAGGGTGGACTTAGGTAACAAAACGTCTAAGCAGTGCAGGTGGGGCAGGGAGCAGCAGGGCTGAATGACAGAAAACACACAGGGCCCACCCGTGCACACTGCCCCCGCTTCAGCAGAGCCCCGGAGACTGGCCTGCAAAGTGAAGAGTGCGACACCAGCCATGGAGCACAGCAAGAGCCCGGACCTTCTGCTTCCAGCTCCTCGCAGCGGGACCAGCACGGAAGGGACCAGCAGCACTTCTGTAGCGGGACAAGTAGCATGAATGGGATTTCCCTGAGGAGCAGAAGGCGGATGTAGCAGCAGTACCCACCTGCCACTGGGTTTCCTTTGCTCCATCCTCGCTGCCACACGCCTGGGGAATGACTCTTTCCCTACATGTGCCCCACTGCAGCAGTTGCCTGCAGCAACGGGGGAGGCGTCTGCAATACATGATTTATGGTGAATTTGCACTTATTATTGCATGGCATTGAAGCACACAGATTCCACAGCATTTTGTGAGGAGATTGCTGGGTGATGAATAGGCCGAGAAAGGCCAGGCAAACAGTATTATTGTAACACTACATAAATAAGTTTTTTTTTCATTAAACATTAAAACACCTGATTTCCTTTAGCATTGTAAACATCACTTTATTAGGTTTGGGAGAGCTGAAGAATTTAAAGTAATTTTCAGAGAACAAGTGGCAGCCTTTCTGCTTTTTAGATGGAAGTGAAGGAAAGAAACATTTATCATTAAAATATATATATAGGAACAAAAGGGATAGGAGAAAGTCTGTTGCCTGTGCTGAAGTTTCCTATTGAGAGGAGAAGAGCCACCCAGGTGATATTAGTGGAAAACTGTTCGGAAATGGGGAAAAGACAGGATAAAATTTCCTTGAAACAGCTGGCACAGTCTTTATGTTTTGTAGCCAATAAATTCAGCTTTCAGGAGGAAGTTCAAATCAGCTGCATTTACTTGTTTTTAAGAAGGAAAATGAATGCATTAATTATGTACTATGTTACCATCTGCTAAATGAGGCAATTTTAGCCCGGGTTTGGCAACTTCTTCCCAGACATGAAGCTTAAACCCAAGGCTTTTCAACCATAAAATTAGTGCCCTGTAAAAGGACAGATAAATGTCTAAGCAAGTGCCTCATTACTGTCAGAGCAATGATTTGTTGTTTCATTTTACTGTTGTGTTTTCCTGGTTATTAGAGTGAAGGTTGAGTCAGCCTTTCCATTATAAGTAAACTTCTTTTAAGGAACTGCAGTTTAACCAGAGAAGAAAACTCACTGTAAGCAGTTAGGTAAAGAGGAAAAATAAAAACATTGGCAAGTGCTTAGTTACCCTTTGGGGTGAGAAGTTCTTGACCTCTTGAGGCCCCAAATTAGGTACTGTTTCTTTTCTTCAGTGAATAGATTCCTCCCAGATAGAATATTTGTCTCACAGAGAACCAACTTAGTTTAAGGAGGATATAAAAACAACTCAGAGAGAATCAGTAAAGCACTGTGAGCTGCACCTCTTGCTCCCTGGGGGCTAAACCCAGAGGTGATGATGCCTGGGTCCTTGCCCTCTTCCCACTGGGATGGCGGCAGGCAAGGTTGTGGTGGGCAAGGTGAGGGGCCAGATGAGTGGAGTGAGTGCCCACCTTGAGAAGGGACCTGTGCAGAATTGGCTCTTTCCCCTTTCAACTAGTCATGGGGGTTGGGTGGCTACACTGCATCTCTTTTGGCCACCAGGCTGTTCCATGTTGAATATGACTGTGTTCCTCATCAAGACTATTCAGACCTTGCAATAAATTCCTCATTTTACCTCCCAGTGAGTAATAGGAGAAGTTGTGCTCTGCTAATTACCCTACCTCCATCAGCTGCCATGTGTCAGTGGTGTGTGGTGATTATTGAGAATAGGATTGCATTTCATAAATCAGTGTGTATATGCTGTTTGACTGGAGCAGCCCCCCACGCTTGGCTCCATTCTCCTCCCTCCCCCATTTTTTTCCCTCCTTGTTTTGTTTTGCTTTTAAGTATGAGTGATCATGAGGTACAAATGTCGTTAAGGGTTTCTGGTTTGCATGAGCTGCAGAAGTGTAACACACTCTCCAGTCATGGCTTGTACCATAAAACCGAATCAAACTAAAAGCTTTCCATGTGAGAAAGATCGTATTTGAGGCTGGTGCATCCTTATAAAAATGACATCATGGGATATGCTGGTGAGATACAGGCAGAGGCCTCCCATGGCACCAGACCTCCCCAGCATGGAGACGTGCAGCCTTGCTCTGGCAGGAGAGCTGCCTGGGCATATTGTCGAGGGCAGCAGGGACAGACTGTCAAGGCCTTGAACAGGGTTCCTGATTAAAATGGATGGGAACAGGTACCACAGTGATACACCAAGCTACACTAGCAGCTGCTACTCCCTGTGGCTGAAACAGCGTCAGAAAAGCAGTTCATTGTTGCTATCTTGCTTCCTGCCAGCAGGAGTGAGTCATGCATGGAGGGACTAAGCTGGCAGTTTGACCAGCACTTCTTGTCACATCTGAAACCTTTCCTATGCATTGTGATGTCCAAGGGTGACAGCTCATTTAATTTTTTAAGCAGGTGGCACAGAAAAAGCCATGCATGTCCAGGAGTGATTCTGCCATGGAAAGCAACAGTGTTCATCCTGAAGCAAGTTTCACAGAGCAGTATGCAAGTATTTGACATCACGGGGACAGCACTGTCTCTACATGGGTGAAAGAGACTATTCATATGTTGTTAAAAACTACACTCAGAAGATATCCATTTCAGTTCTGGTTCACTACTGCCCATTCATACCAAACTGTTTATTCCTGGAGAAAAAAGGTATTTATTTATATACACATAGATAAATAAATGAAAATCATTTTTTAGCCCGTTAGTGGGTTGCAGTGACAATGGATTAAATCAGCTGCAGTTAATTGGTACTTGGGTTTCACCATAACAGCTATTTCCTGTAGAATTCATCTGCCTAACATGAGGCTGTGAGCTGCCATGCCCTCATGGGTTGCTGAAAGCAAACAGCTCAGCTGTCAAAAGGCTGGGATGGCTCTTGTGCACTCCAGCGGCACTTTCCAAATGGCCTGCTGGCTTCTTTGCTGAACACTGTAGGGCATGAGGATGACCTTGAGCATGTGGGCATTTCGGTGGGAACACAAGCCTGCCTGGTGCCTTGGGGCAAGTGAGGTGCTCTGCTGCAAGCTGGCCATGAAGGGGTTGGGAGTGGGGATGAGGGATGAAGATGGGCTGGGGCAGGCAGGCAGGAGACACGCGTGATGGGTGGGAGGCAAAAAAGTATGACCATGCCTGTCTCAGGCAAGAGATCAGGAGTTAGATCTGCTAAGACCCAAGCTAGCAGTTCTCCAACATCATGTTTCAGATGTGCTGGGACCTCTTCATAGGTTCTGGATAATCTGAGCAGCAGCAGCAAACCCTGTTTGCTCCTGCTCTTCTGTTCACCCTAGAAGGACAACTCTGCTTGCCTTGCACCCTTCTGCTCTGCAAAAACTAATGGTATCTCCTTCCTGACTGCCCTTATCAGAGGCAGAGCTGCTCCCTATCGTGCCGGCTGCAAGTGGTGGCAGAGGGAAGCATTTGCAGCACTACCCATGGAAGGGAGAGTGGGACATCTGTCTGGGCAGCTGCTGACAGCCGGTCCTGCACATGCATCTCACTCTCCTACAATCCTGTTATCCCATGTGGGCAGGGAGGCAGGGCTGCTGGGGCTCACTCGCCTCTATGGCTTGTGTAGCATAACACTGTTGGAACTCTCTTCCTTTTTCCTGCAAAAACTGTAAGGAGCTCCTACACTTGAAAGGCTACTTGGGATCCTAGCAAATCCACCGACAACAAAGGGCTGCAGCTGCATTTTGGCCACAGAAAGGTGTAAAACCATAGAGAAACAAGGAAGCAAAGAGATCAGTCTGCAAAATCCCATGGACCAGAGATAGTGGGACAGAGGGTAGCTATATGGGGTAGGAGTTGAGAGCACAGAAAACACAAATGAGGCTGTGATGTAAAACAGGAGAGATCCACACATGTTGTCCAGGGAATCCAGTTGCTGGCCTTCTCCCATGTCTTGCTGCCCCCTCCTCCTGCTACAAACAACTGGCCAACTAACCACAGCTTTGCTAAGTCCTTTCCACGAAGATTTCTTTTTCCAGAACCCTTCACAGTGGGCAAAGTTGCTTTAGTGCTGGGTCAGAAGGAGGATTATTCTTTTTTCCATTTCTTCTTCCCTTCCCTTATCGTTTCCTTTTTTTTTCATTGTCTTTTCCCAATTTCAGAAACATTACTCTTCACTACTCAACCAAATTAGAACAGTTTTGAGTCAGAAAGCTAAAAACCAAGATCCTGATCCAGACAAGCTGAAAGCAAAGAACATGGGCTTGATATGCCAGCTGAGAGCCACAGTCACCAGACTCCTGCAAGGGCTCTGACCCTTTTTCTGGTTGATCTGGTGGGACCCTGATTCAGTCTTTCTCTAAACAGGACTAGAAATGTTCCAATCCCTGACAGTGGTGTGTGCACTCCCTAAACAGATTTTGGTTTCAATGAGTCAACAATTTCTAATATTTTCCAAGTAGCTCCAGTTGTTTCTGTGTTTTTCACGCAGAGAAAGTGTGTGCTTCCTGGTGAAGGGCAGAGTAGGTTATAGAGTAGCATAGGAAAAATGAATCACTTTCCATTTGCCTCTCTGCCACACTCCATTCTCCCAGCCACGAAGTGTAAGGCAGAAAAATCAAACTGAATTAAGCTCTATTCTAAGTCTGACTCCTCCATATGACATAATTAATTTAAATCCTGTTCTTAATGTTTCTCTTCTCTCTTGCTTCATATTTATTGAGGTGATATGTGAATTTCTAATAACCCATGTTTAGATGGATGTTTGATGCCTAAATTATCTAGAAAATTTGAGAAGGGGTTTCATTGCTTGTCTATTCAAAAAATCAATTTCTGAAACTTTCTGGTGTTTTCTCCTTTTCTATCTTTACTTCCTAACCAGAAAAAAAAATTTAATTTTTTAATTAGTTATTTCAAGTAAGTTATTCAGTTCTTTGAAAATCAGGCCTTGAAAATAGATAAACTAACATGGAAAAACAAACTATTGAGATGTTTTGAGTTTCTCAGTATGCCTCCTACTGCCTGGGCTTTTGGAAACTGAAAAAAATTTTCCCAAATGTATAAATATTTGCAAAATGTTTCAGAATCCATTATTTGTTTGAAAAAAAGAAAATTAATCAAAAAAGTCAACCATAAAGTGCATTTTCCTTGAGGATTTTTTATAGGTAATCAATAATGAGGAAGAAGTATTTTTGCACCCAAATGAGGAAGACTTATTTGTCCACCCATAAATGTTCTCAGTACAACACTTTTACTTTACTTCATCACTGTGAACACCATGTGCAGGATACAGTGACAGTCATTTAGAGCACTGAGTTTCTCAGCCATGAGAAATTTAGGTCATGTTGTGCTATCACCCAGCAAAAAGCTTTTAAATCACAGCCCTCAGTATCTCATTTTTACCCTCATATGAAAAGGAAAAAGTTCTGAAATCCACTACAGTTTTAATGAGGAGGGAAATCCATTTTCTGACTACTTTCTATCTCACTCTTCTGAAACAGTACTGAATGGTTCTTCTCCAGAGTCACATGCAAGCACATCTGGGAGACACACTCTGTTTAATATGGGTCTGTCTGCTCAGTTGATGGGACTTCCTTGTATTTTGCCCACTCTATTCTTGATGTATCTTCCTTTTAGTTTCTAAAACCGAGAAAGTGGCAGATGTACATGCATAACAGCTGTGTTTACTAGAGACATGCTTTAGTTCAACCCCTGGGGAAAAAGTCCACTTCTTACAAGCTGCTTCTTGTGGCTGAATCATTGTGGTTACCAAGGCTCTGCTACTTGCTATGTTCCCAAGATCATAGTGTCACATCTAAGTGTGCAGACAGTTCTGTGATCCCACTTTGGCCTGTGCAAGCAGACCACGGAGGGACTGCTTCCATCCAAAGAAAGTCAGGACCTCACTAAAGTACGGCTCATTTAGAGTTTCATGAGTGTGATCTTCAACTGGAAAGGCTACTTGCCCCTCAGTAGCCCAGTCTGTCTCCTGAATAACCCACCTCCATAAGACGGATATTAGCATAACATTAGGACGTGAACTGGCAAGGGAGTTTAAATGCACACACTGTGTGTCCAGACCATCAAATTGGTTCGTTCTGTACTTTGTCTTGAGGACACTGCAACAGAGGTGCAAGTTGTCACTCGGGCTGCACCTGGAGCAGGGCAGCTGGTGTTCTTGGTGAGGAAGCCTCGGTGCAGAGTAGGGGGAGATTCTCTCTACAGGCTGCACCCTGCAAATGGGTCAGAGGTGAGCTGGTCTCTACCAGACCACAAACACGGGCTCAGGGTTGCTCCAGGCATGATGACAAGGGCAGCATGGATGTCAGAGTCCCAGCTCACACCCAGCTCCTGCCAGAGACACTGCGTGCGGAGAGTTTCAACCACAAACCAAACAACTTACAACATCGTATAGTGCAGAAAATGACACTTCCAAGTGTATTTATTGAGAAATAGTAAAGTACATAATTTTACAAGCTTTTAATTTTAATTTACATTTTCTTAAATTAGGTAGGCCCTAATAAACTATAATCTGCTAATACATGACAGAGACCCTTGGCTTCAAATCTCAAAAATGCTGCTATTGCTGGGATTTTGGCTTATGTCACTTCAGCTCCTCTTCAGAGATACTAAATACCATATTCATTTACAGCATATGCCTGGTGTCAATCCTATAAAGCAGAGATGACTTTTGAACTGAAACCCTGGATCTGGATACAACCTCACAGCTAAAACCTAGTCTTCCTATTGTGGGTCAAGTCGACACTCTCCATACACACTGCTGGGATGCAAGATTTCATCTGCCCCAAGATGAAGTGTGCTTGTATACAGGACTTTGATTTGGCCTCATCTTCCCTTTCAATGCTTACACTGGAACACACTCTGCATCTGCTTCAGATGCAAACACTGCTGCTCACACTGGATTCTAATGAAAACACACGTGGGAGCTCACTGCTACCTATACCTTTGTGCATGATCTCCACAGGCATCTAAAAATAAGCATATCTTTTAGGGTTTTTTGCCCTCTTTTACTGAACTGCACAGAGTTATATCTAAGATACTATCTTGTGACTGCAATCACACAAAATTTGTATTTTGCAAGCTGACTACTCAAATGCCTAATGAACACTCAAGTTCTGTACTGAGAACTGCTAGAGTATCAGCAAAAGGCATTATATTCTATACTTCGTTTGCCCAAAATACTTGCAAACGTGACCTTGTGCTCAATCTTGGTTGTTGAGGAGAGGCTGAAGGGAAGGCAATTCTGATTAATATGCTTTTGAATTAAAATGCACTCAATGTCAGTGACAAACCTTCAGTTTAATCTTCTTAGGCCCATCTAGAATAGTCTGGCATCAGTGTCTCTGCCTTGGTTATTGTCTCCTCTGTGTTGTTCATGCAGGAAAGTATATCAGATGAATTTCTCTCTACAAGGCAGGCACGTACCACACACTTTTATTTAAAGATATATAGAAATTTTTGCTTAGCAAGGCAGTATTCACGCTCTGAATTTATGTTTCAGAGTTTTAGAGCTGCAAAGACTTTTGAGCTACATCCTTGAATTTTCTTTGGATACATATTTTTGGATACTTATTTTTGTAATTAACTTCTGTTTATGGCAGCACATGGAGCTTTGTCATGCTCTGTAGAACTTCCCTCCTTTTGCCTCCATCTCCTCTCTAGAAATCCAGTATATTAATTGAGCTGTATCAGCCACAGCAAGCTAAGCACAACTCCAATAAAGGCACTGCAAACCTTTTATAAGAACCAACAATTGTTGCTGGGCTACTTTTTGTTCTTACATCTGATTAGGAAGAGAACACTGAAAAGCTGAACAAATGACTTGAGAAATAATATTGCTTTATGCATTTAAAAAACACTATGACTTGTCAAAAAAAAGAAAAGAAGAAAAAAACCCATGTTCACCATACTATTTTTTTTGTTTATCACGTCTTTTACATTAAGATTTTTATGCAATGCTGGAACTTGAAGAGGGTTCTGAGCTTTTTTCCCATTCCAGTAGAAACTTTTTTTCCCACCTGAAAAACTACAAAAAGTTGTACTATAACTTTTAATGACAAATGCATTTCCATGCCAAATCTGACTAGACAGGTACTGAAAATATAAACAAGATATGCATCATTTTTACTTTTTGGACACACAAATCTATCACCCAAATAGCTACTCTATAGTGATTTCATATGTGGCAAGTCTCATGGGATAGCTTTAAACTGCCCAGTGACAAAAAGTTATTGTTAATTTGTTGTGTGGTGACTTGTACGTCCAATTCCAACACAGCAAAAAAGACACAGTTTTATGAATTTATAGTGTAGTTTCACCTTGGACTTTTAATAAATCTGGGCTTTCACCTATCAAGTAACTTTCATATAACCTCAACAAAGCTTGAACCAACAAAGTTACTACCTGGTAACTACGATGCATGATGGCTTCACAGCACAGTGAGGGAAGAATTTCACCTCAGTGCCGACTACTGTGCTTGTGCAGGCATCCTGGAGTTTGTATTTAACATCTTCTCTTTCAAATGCCTCTTTACGCAGTCAGTGCACAGGCAACCTCGAGTGTCTCCTTGTACAATGTTAAAAATCAAAAAAGTAGTTTCCATCTTCTGCCAGGAGAGGCAAACACTTGCTATTGTTTCAGAGTGCTCAAGCTGCACGTGGAGCGCTACAGACCCTGTGTGCAATATGGATCTTGCTCATTTTCCATAGCTGAAAGGCAGCACGTTCAAAACTTGCAAGATAATTATCACTGTATGGACCGTAACTCTAAATAGAGATTATGAAAGTTAAGGTGATATATTTCTCAATATTTCTTCAAAAAAATCACCTCCTTATCCTCTCCTCAGATGGAAGAATTTTAACATGCTGTTGAAATTTCTGATTCAAAAACATTTAGGGTTGTCCCTGTGTAATATTGTTGTGCAATCAAAATAGATGAGGAAAATCATTCTGACCCAAAACAAAATACATGGAAAAGTGGAACAAAATGGAAAAGCTACCAAAATGCTGTTTTCTTTACCAAAGTGGACTGTTCTCCCGAAATGGCCACTGTCATCATGCCAGTAATTTTGGCAGCTTGTGTTGATCCTGACTATGCTAAATGTAGCGTAATTTCCACATCTGACTGATGAGAGCTTGTTTAGAAATTTTTCATTCCTAATGAACTTGTGTTTTATTCCCCATCTGGGCTTAACTCCACATTTTCACCTTCTAGTAATGCCACCTGAACTCTTTGTCTGCTGGGCACTCACTGTATGGCTTTCAGCGAACTCAGTAATTAATGAATATGGCTCTTAGTTCTCTTGCTGGAAAATCAAGAAATGATGCCGAAGGTGTTAAACACTAATTTCTTTTTACCTTTCAAGGTAGCGGTCCCCAGTATCAATCTCCCAATACACTCTTAACTTTTCTCATAAAATTAGTGGAATTATTCAGAATCCAAATAAAAACACAAACTTTCCTTTATTATTTTTTCTTACTGCAACAAATATTTATATTCTTTGGTGCAGTCCTGCTCTTTGATTTCTTTGAATTTCAAATTTGGTCATGTCAAAAATTATCACAAAGGTTTTTTTGTTTATCTACATAGTTTTTAACCAAAATTACATTATAACACACAAACACAGTCTTCTCTTTAAGGCACAACACATCATTATGCACATTCTGTTTGCCAAACTTATAAAAGAGACAATATTATATAACCCTTTCCCTCCCCTGCCCCCCAAAAGAAAGAAAAATTGCATCCACTTCCAAAATCAGTTGCTAACAAAGTCACAGTAAATTATTTTCATCAATAATTTACACAAATTACAGGTCTAGACAGGATTGTCATTATACAGTCTGAGTGCATTCCAATTCAGATTTTCTGGGTTAGGTAGGCTAAAGTCTGGTTCAAACCTCAGTGCTGAGAATATATCCCATTTTGAGGAATGTTGTTGAACACCACCTTGTTGGCTGGAAAACGCGTTTTGGTGCTTTGCCAGTTCGAGTCCTTTGTTGTCTCCTGTCAGGGCTCACTTGGTGTGTACCAGCAACCTCCACAGTTTTAATTCATTTAAAAACGTTGCATATATAAGACCATAGAGCTTCCTTACGTAGCACTAATGTTTTAACTTCATTCAGCAATCTGAATTCTTCAATATGGAATTTTTAATTCCAAATATTTCTTCCCTTCTTAAGACAATTCATATGTGTAAAGCCAGAGGCATTGAATCACACATAAAAATTCAGTGTACTTGAAATATATATATATATATATATATGTAAAGGATTGCCAGCTTTAGAACACAGTTACAAATACTCTAGTTCCAGTGCTTGATGGAGAGCCAAGAGGTCCGAGTGACTGGATATCCTCCAGAAAGGCATGTTGTGCTGTGTTTTTTAGAGGAGGGAAAAGGTCAGGAAAGACGAACACCATGACACAGGGCGGTACATGACACATGAGCAGTTGTATTATCACCACATATTTTACACCACTTTGCTTCTGGATTGATTTTTGCTGTTAAAGCACTGACAAAAATCAGACCAAAATAGAGCTGAGATTAATAGCTCAAACGAAGTTAAAATAATTAGATATGCTTTCTTAATATTTGCCTTGGAAAAAGTCTGTTAGGTAATAAGAGTTTCTTGCTTATTGTTAGCATGAAAGACCATACAAAGGAGCATTAATAGGAAACCCCTTGCTGCTCCACTTATTTGACTGCAAAATACTGAATGATCATTTAAAGGGCTATAAGACTTCCATGAAAAGATGCTTCTCATTCAATACTTCAAAACAGAGCTGAATTACATTTTTTCTTGATCCAGGGGGAAAAAGAAAGTAACACATTTTTAGTTTAAGAAAGAATCATTTGTGTTGCAGAAAGCATCAGTGTCTGGGAGAGATGCAGGTATATGCACTATTCTCCTTCAATAATTAATCAGAATAGAAAAACCCCATACTTCCATGTTGTGTTTACATCTACTTGTAATGTGCTATACTCATCCATCTCTCTGAATTCTATATCTATCCATGCAATATAGCCAATGTTAAGGAAAAAGCATGCCAAACCAGAAAGCACACAATCCAACCACCATTTTTTACCACAAATTATGAAAGACCCATCACCAATACTGTACCTATATTAAGGAACCATTTGGAATGAGCATTTTGGTTATTTTCACTTTGTGTCCACTCCAACTACAAAGCTAAGAGAGTACTTTATTTTGCTACTCCTAGCCCAGTGATAGTTACATTACTTGTCCTGTACAGACATCGTGAGGCCCAAAATTTCAGTTTCCACACACTTCCAGGGGTCATACTGGGAATTATGGCACAAATTACTAATTTGATCTGTTTCTGAACATTAAAATTTCTTCTGCTGAAATTGGACTTGAATTATCATCATGAGAAAAGAAGGAAACTTCTTTTTCAGAAACAGAGATTTGATGCTCAATCTCTGTTTTTTGTTCTTTTTCCTTTAGCAGACATATCTTTATTGAAGCAAATTACGTGTTTATCATATTTGCTCCAGTGAACTGTGGATCTTCATCTATGTTAGCAAAAAACTTTGCACAGTCCTTTAGATGTTTTACCACATTCTCTGTAACACTTCTCTCAAAACATCTCTGACTTCATCATTTAAAGAAAAACAACACCCAACCATCATGTCATAGCCCTTTCTGTCTCTTCTGTTTATATTTTAATTTGCTTGAAGTTTGTCAGACATTTTTGCTGCAATATTTTTCTGTTTATTTTAAAAACAATTTTGTGGTGTTTTGGTTTTTTAGGGGTTTTTTAGGTTGGTTTTTTTTTTTTTTTGGTTTCTGAAGCAAAGTAAAGCAAATGCTAGAATCCAAATGGTTCATTTTACTCTAAGTTTTGATCTCATCATGCTCTTGTTGCCTTGCATATGGGGACTGAAATTATTTGTCATTTTGTGCAACACTGACAGAAATGCAAACAGAAAGGCTTGCATTAGTAGCTAAGTATCACACCAACATTTCAGAAGACAGGTTACCTTTTTTGCTGCCTGTTCTTCTTCTACACCATCCCCAATTACAACATATACTACTTTTCTGCCAAACCTTTGCATTATTCGTTCAAAGCAACTTTCTTTTCCTGGAAGATAAATGAGATAAGAGTTCAGAGTGAAGTTACCTGATTAGCTGCATGTTCCTCATCTCGGCCATCTCCAATCACAACATAAGTTATGTTAGTGCCAAATCTGGACACTATACGCTCAAAACAGCTCTCTTTGCCTGAAAAAACAATGCACTATTTATTCAAGGTATCAAGTGAGCTATAGTGAAGCCTTACAAAGGATTTTTGCAGTGGTAAGACATTGATGTACCAACAAAAACAATTATTTAAATGATGGCCAAGGTAATAGCTTTTCTTGACACTGTTAGAATATGCATTGCTTTTTCCCTTGTGAAAATCATTTAGAAAATATATTGTAATACTTTTGTCAATGAAGTGTCACATTCCATGCTACAAAGGTTGTCATAGGTATAGAAATGAAGCATTCCTGATTTAATGATTAGTAAATCATAAAATCTGTCAAATTATCAGTCATTATACACTGTGTCACATTATGCAGGAATGACAATTTCTCTTTGTTTACAATTTTGGATGCAATTTGCAGAAATGATACTTTTCCAAACAGTAATACACAAAAGGCACACAGTTATGAACAGGATGGGGAAGTGCTCTTTTGGCATTCAGCAAGCCAGGTTCTCACAGTAACAGTTGTCATTCCCATCACTGACATATTATGCCTTGGGAAAAGGTTTGAGAAGCTGTGGCCTAGATTGCATAGAGCTGAATGTCAGAGCAGGGGCTATTTTAACACAAGTTCTGCTCAGATTTGAATTCACAAAACACTTTTCTTCATCCTTTTCTGCACATTTTTTGTTTTTCTGTACCATGCTGAGGAGTTTCTGAGGCTTTTAATCAGCATCTTTATTCCTTTAGGCATCATAAAATAAGGTGAATTTGGAATTCTTTGACATAAACACATCTGAACACATGCAATGCCTAAAGCTTAGACCTTAAACTACTAAGTGTCAGGGAAATGTTTTGGAATTCATCCATTACTGGCAAAAGCAAATAAAATACTGGTAATGCAGTGGAGTCAGAACGGATGAAAGAATAATTTTCTTACCTATTTTGGTTGCACTGTAAATATTTTCAATAGGAAAAGCTCCTCCTAAACTGTATAGCAGAACTTTTGCAAGCGCTGGAATAAGCTGGGTTGTTGTTACCAACACGTTTACACAATTACTCCTAAAATGAGAGAAATAGTTTAGGTTTAAATAGTTTAAAAACAGTACCCAAATGAGGTGATGAGGTGAACCAGCTGTGCAGAGCATATTCAAGATTCCTCAACATTTACTTTCACTCACACAGTAGAGTTGCTCAGCACCACCACTTACAGAAAATGTACATAAAATTTCTGGCAAAATCCTTTAAAAAATACGCAGGCCTGATTTGTAGGAAATGTTCCACACTGGTTTATAAAAACCGGGTCCTGGAGGATGGGTCTACTAAAATACAGACATTTAAAACCACCAACTACCTCCAAAAAAAGGCATTTGAATGCTTTGAAAACATAATTTTCATGTTGGCAATTAACTGGAGTAGCTACCAGCAAAATAAAAGAGTTGAGAGAACGCAAAAACATCGCTTTTCTTTAGGGTAAATAAAGAGCCAATGCACATTTCTCCGTAAAGGCATCACTTTCTTCATGTTTCAAGAGTTAGAATATTTCTGAAAAGAGGGAGAGATAAGAATGATCATGTTAATAAGCTAGCATTGAACAGTGAGGAGAAAAACTTGAATGGAGAAGTCGTGCAGACCAGAGTACTCAGAGCTGGGCTACTTTAGGCACTGACAGGATGGAACATGAGCGTGACCATGGTGTGAACATGGAGTTGAGAGCAAATAGTTGTGGTTTTTCCTTCTGGCATTTCCACAAAATCCAAGCAAGACCTCAGGCTACTATTTTCACCTTAATGTATCTCAATTTCCTGTCAGTAACATATCAGTAATGTTTAGCTGACTCACAGGTAGCTTCTGAAGATTTATAGTTGTGCAGTTCTTTGAAGACATGACAAAAAACTATTATTTAACAATCCTGAGTAAATGATAACAGTTTTCTGGATTCATTCACCAAAGCTCAAATGGCCTTCATTACCAAAAGTCTCTTTTGAAGACAAACAATTCAGAATGAAATGCAGAGCTAAAGAAAATAACTCACACAAATTTTTCACTTTTTTTCTCCTGAAGTACTTAAGAAACAGTTAAATTTAAAAAAAGATAAGCATATTGCAAAAGTTATGTTGAAATTAAGGTTTTCATGTCTTTCCAAGTTTGTTCTTTCCCCTTGATGCTGAATCTTTTCCCAGACATATTCAGAAGGCAAGATGACCATGTTGTTCTTTTTTAAGGTTTAAAACCAGGATTTTTTTAGGATTTCTGGTAAGATACATATTGCATGGCTGATTAAGAAACAGCAGGGTTCACGGTTCTATTGTTTCAAAGGAACAATACATTTTATGCCTCATTAACTGAGAACCCAGATTTTAACTCAGTTAAAAGAGATTTTTGCCCTTCTGAAATCTTAAGATATATGCTAAGATATACTGATTTGCTTGGATGGATGGAAGAAAAATGTTCTTGTGTTCTGGTATCTATAGAGTATTTAGGTGGCACTGTGAATAGGCACAAACATTGAAGGACACGAGAGAGAAATGTGGAGTTCAGAGAATAACGTCCACAAGATAATAAATTAAAGGCTGTCTCAGAATTCTACAATACCCTTCCAATGTACACACATTTTAGAAGACACTTCATACTATCCTTAGGAAATACTGGAATCACTGAAAATTAAACCACTTTCCACTTTTCCAGTGTCCTATTCAAAAGTCATATTAGATCTGTTCTGTTCTTCAAAGGCACTCATTTATTGCATTAATTTGTTGTATTAGTGTAAAAAAATAGCTACTACATGTCCAAAGCTAGAAACCTTTTTCAACAGCAGATGCAGATACATACCTTGTGCTGATAATTGATAATGATTTAAGTGCATTTGTTAGCCAGGAGTCTGTCAGAGCTTCAATCTCTGCTCTTAATTGCAACCATGCATCTCTTTTTGCAGGACCCAGGAGCCCTTTTATGTTAAAAAAGCAAGAAAAACAGAATTAAATTCTGTATTAAATGGAATGTATAAGGGTTTATGGTCATTATTTCTACTTTAAAATCCACTAGAACTTGAAAAAATATCAAAGGGAAAATCTATTGTCTTCAACGATCAGTAAATCTTTGGTTTTATTTGCACTTCACTATATCAAGCAACGTCAGAGAGTATTTCAGATACTAATAATTAGTTGGATTTTTTAATCTATTCAGGCTGTTTTACTGCATTTCAAAGCACACCTTTCAGAAATCCATAATTTTTAAATCAGCTCCTCACATATATGCAACATATATGTTGCTCTCGAATTATCAGAGGCAGTGACAAGGAAATCCATGCCATTGGGATCACAGGTGGAGATGGTCAGAAAAGAAGATACTTTAGAATAAATTGGCCTTTGCAGTGCCTGCTTATATTTAAAACTGCCCTGCTTATGACTCTGTGTATAGGTGCGATCCTCAGGTTACAAATGTGGAAATATGTTTGTTTGCTGATGGCTTGCTCTTCATATCCTGTTGTAGCTAGTTCCTTTTATAGCGTTCACTGTCCTTAAACAGCTGCACATCTTATGTTCTCACATCTCAGTTAATCCTTAAAAGTCAGTTCTCAAAATCTCTTTTTGGGTATAAATTGGCAGATATTTAAATATACCCAGCTTGTTGAATGTTGAGACATGAATTCTTAGGAACCAAGGTGTTTTAAATGCAGCTTTGGTCCTGGAAGAGCAGGGAAGCAGGCTTCATGACCTTTAGTATACTTCTTCTCTTTTATACCCTATGTTCCCAAGAAGTGGTGATGACTGTCTTCAAAAATTGGAAATGAAACAACCTAAAAATATATGGATTAATCTAGCCTTCTGTTGTCTTCTAGAAGCTATTTCAAAATAAACAGATACACATGTCCGAAGAAGATTATTAAAAAGGCTAAGAAGTAGAGGATGAATGAAGAAACTTGCCTGTTAAGGATGGATTATATTTCAGAAGCAGGAGATGTGAGAGAGAATGAAAACCTTAATACAGTGCACCATATATCTGCACTCTGCCTTCGCAATATTTTGTTTCTCTCAGTGTGTTTCCCTATGCTGTGCTCTTGGATTTTTGCTCTTATCAGTGCTAAAGGTTTTTTTGAAATGCAGCAGCTTTAGAAACTTAGATGCATCAGGAGATATAAGAAAACCCAGTAAACTTTTGTATAATACTGGTTCAAGAATTATTAATATATGACAACTCTATTTCTGACACCAATGAAGGGCAAGGCAGGACAAGTGAAAGTCAGACCTCTACTACCACCCTTTGGGCCTATTGCTTCATCCTGTGGCAAGTAAAGACTGAACTACTAAGAGCGAAAATACGTGACTGAAGGCTTCTAAGTATTCTCTATTCTCAATCTCTTATTGAGGAGGTCACTTGACATATTCCCCTCCTCAGAAGAGGGTTGCAAGTCTCTGCAAGTCACACAGGACTCTCCAGAACAGATTCTTTTGGTTCTGCTGTGTAATTACCTACAAGCCTGCTGCTGCAGACACGAGCAAGTCCATGAATTAAAACAGTAACAGGAAAGCTCTTGTCCCAGTGAGACTCAGACATATTGAGGACACAACTGTGTAAGCTACAGAGGCAACAAAAGGGGCCAGTGGCATGGCAGTGACACAATTTTCTTGCATCCACTGGTGAAAACAGGTACCCAGCAGAGAATTTAGGAGACAGTGTTGTTACCAACCACATCATGAAAATGTGGTATGAAAATGGCCATCGACAACCAATTTGTGCCATGGAAACTATACAACATCTTTCCTAGAACAAAAGCATATCTGAGGTAGAATAAGTGGTTCAGCCAATCAGTAAGGTAAGAATAGCTGGGCCTGAAGGAGGAAAATGGCCTCTGTGAAAGCTAAATGGAAGCTTGCTTGGTTTTCCCAACTCTGTTTCTCCCGCACAACACCACGTGGCTTTGCCATTACAGTCAGTAGCTTTCAGCAGCCCATGGTCCAGTGACATCACTTTCCATTCCCTCTGTGGCTTTCCAGGCACATTCCCTGAGTGGGAGTTCATCACCATGCAGTTTAGACTGATCAGCCTTCTAAGTTGTTTTTGACAACAGGACTCACCTCCTATGTTGTTCTTGTAAGTATTATACAACTCTTTTACTCTTCTGTAACGGAAAGCCAGCTTCCTCATCCAGTCAACCCCTCCTCTTACACCTGTTGGCAGACAAAGGTTTGCACTACTTGCAGCTGCATGGAAGCCATCAGTTGCAAAACTGTAGGTACTGCAAACACCCAAAATACAGTAAAAATAAATACAATGTATTCCTGTAAGCGCTCAAATTATTTAATCTTTGAAAAAAAAAAAAGAAACGAATGCTGTATCTTACCTTAGGTCTTGTCCATTATCATCAGAAGAAACATCATCTATATGAACTTGATCACACTCCTGTTGAAAAAAAAAAACACCCAAATGACAAATTTATCTTACGAGAGAGTGCAAACACCATTCCTGGAAGTGTTCATAAGGCGTGCGGATGTGGCACTTTGGGACATGGTTTAGTGGTGCACACGGTGGGATGGGCTAACAGTTGGACTAGGTGATATTAGAGCCTTTTCCGACGTTAAGGATTCTGTGCCCAGCACAGGCGAAGTACAGGTGAAGGAATGACCGGTGCAGGGCTCTGACTGCACCAGAAGATGGCAGCGTGTGCACACCCACAGCTTCCTATCGCCATCCACATCTTTAAAATAGTATAACCTTCAACGCCTACACAATGCAAATTACTAGTTAAAGCAGGCCTTTAGAAAAGCACTATGCAATTTTGGTGTGAATTCAGAGTAAATTTATTTTAATTGTAAGCCCTCAACAATTGCAAGTTTCGTTTATAGCCTCCCTAGTATGACAACACCTGAAATTCACTGAAACCGTATTTTCCTACACCTTAAAAGCTACTGATGGTGAACCTCAACAGGCATGTAACTTATGTTAAGTAGTTTGGACACTTATCAGGTTCTCCTAGTCATTTATGTGAGTGCCTTTGGCTGGAAGATCACAGATAATCAGCAGTCCTAGAGAACTTCATTATTTCCTGGCTTTGGAAGGGATGGATGAAACTCGAGGGAACTGAGGTACACTGGAAAACTGAATTCCCTTCCAAGATGGTTTTATAATTGGACAGCTATCAAATATCCCTATCTGCACAGTGGTTACAACAGAAAGGTAAGAAAATATGGGAAAAACAAAAGTAAATAAGTCAAGCCATCATGCTTCATTTTACTGTTTTCTGTGGTTGTTTGAACTAACGTCTTAACCCCAAGACACTGAAATTCAGTGTCCACTTAAGTCAGCACTTAATTCAGGCTCTCTGTGGCATGCAGGAGTGCATGCAGTTCTAAGTTTCCAATCTCTGTCTCATAACAGTGGTCAGTTGTACAGATAAAGGATTTCATCTTTCTATTTTGTTTGCTTTGCAATGAAAGAAAACTTAACAGACTTTTTCCCGCATGAAGCAAGTTGTTAGAAAAAAAAGAAGAGTCATTTTTATGTAGAATAAATACATATAATTTCATTTTCAAATACATAATTTCATTGCATCATACATGCAATCATAATTTAAAATATTGCGTCGAAGCTAAACGAATGAGTTGCCAAGTTCTGCTCATCTGGCTTAATCCACTAAGACAGGCATAATAGAGCTGCATACAAAGAACAGAAATGAAGCATTCTTCCCCCCACTGGAGAAATACATTTTTTTCGGTTCTGTCTGAGGAGATTATCTTGAGCTGTAGAATATTTTAAAGAAGCTGCTTTTGGATGTAAACAGCAGATGAAAAGAGAAAGTAATGGGGAAGTGGCAGCTGAAGTAAAAGATTCATTTCTTTATCCTTATTTATTATTTATGCCCAGAAAAAAATGCAACTATGCTTCACCCAGTGTAGGACAGGAACTAAAAAATCAGACAAAAAGTCCCACTGGAAAAAATTCTAACTCTATATTTTTCAATAGTTGGCTTCCTAATCACCTTCACAGATTTCCCTGGAACTGGTGAAAGTGTTAAGTTTGAAAGTTTAAAAATAATTCCTGTGGATTTGAAGGCGTACTAATTAAACAGAGGGCACAAAAAAGCCGTGATGGATGAGTGTCTGCTGCTGTTTGGGTTTTGTTAAGCCTTTCAACTACGTTGTTCCAGCCTTGAAAATTCTAGGTAACTGTTCTGCTGATAATGTCATTATTAAGTTAAATGCGAGCGGGTGGCAAAGGCTCAGATGTTTAATTTATTTTATCTCACAGTTTCTTCATTGTGATTCTCTGATTGACTCCAGGAAGAGGAGGAGGGGACCATGCAGTTTTCTGATTACTCGCCCCTTGTCCCTGAAAGAAGATTGTTAAGTATATAAGATCAATCCCAACAGCACTCTCCAGCTTCCTCCTTTTCCCCTTCCTCTTCTCCTCTGGGTCCTCCTCCTATGAGTCACCTACTCTCAATAAACTGGCAATACACATTTGCTGACCAACAAACTCATGTGCCCACCACTCCTTGCTTTCCTTTACTTTGTTTTCTTGTTTATGTATCTACTTCAACTCAAATGTTTACCTTTTACAAATTCACTTACACAGTGTGAAAAAACTTGCCATAAAAAAAGAAAAAGCAGATGGTTTTGTAGACGTGAGATAATTCTCTACTTTTCTCAAAAGAAGCAGGAAACTGGGGGCATAACACTACATCTGAGTTTGCTTTTAAATGACACCAAAATGTTACGGGAAGAAAGGAAAGAAAGCAAGCTCTCTGTCACTTTGTTTGCTAAGGTAAAATACTTTTCACATCGGCTACAGTACTGGTTAAGCTCAAGTCACAGTGGCTCACTGTCAGTGCAAGGTCTAAACTAAGAAACATAAAAATACATTTCCTATTACAGCAAATACAGGAAAGGAATCTAGGTGCAATACCTAGCTTTTGCTTGAAGCAATACTAATTTAAATTATATCTGAGTGCAGTCAATTCTTGCAGCAATTTTTTGAGCCTGAAAATTTGGGAGTACAGAATCAACAAATCATCCATAAAAAATGTCATCCTGGAATGGACGGTAATGTCATTATCCTGTAAAAGCACTGACTTACCACACTGAACACAAAACAGTTATTAATGAGGGGATATTCAGCACTATGCTTTCTTAGGCTATTCAGAAAACCCCTTTCCATGTATATGCTTCAGTCTCCATTAAAAGTTTTACCTCAGTCTAGTTTTATCTGCCTCCCAGATTCTGAGATTTACCTAAATCCTAATTTTTATTTCTTATGTCTATTTTTAATGAGGAAAAAAGGTCAAAATCTCCTTTAAAATATGGTAGGATTATGACAAAAATTGAAATGTAATTCAGTTTGTATGAAATGAATACTCTCTTTTTCTTCATTGACCTGAGAGTGGAGGGGGGTAATGGAGTTGAAAGATTCATGTCTGTATTCCTACTTGCAATCTATAGAAACTGGGGGGGGTTTTGTGCATAAAATGCCTTACCAACATTTTGAAATGCTGCCTTAAAATTAATACTGAGATATGAAGTAAAATTTAATTTTATTCCTTACCTGGTTGAAAACAGAATGCCTTAGTCTGGATATTATTACAAAACTGATTCCCATCTCTAAGGTTTGTTTAGGCACATGAACTTTCTAGAGCACAGGACTCCTACTTTCATGGCAAAACACCAACTGACCTCCCAAGCGATACTTCTCAAGCTAACTAAAATTTATACACTGAGAATGCAATAGCTGGAGAACAGCCTAGCCTGAAATAAAAGTGTAGCTTGGCTGATTAGAACATGGGTTACTGGGTCAGCAGGGAACGTCTCAGCAGATCGGAATTTCTGCATCAGCAGTCATTGTAGTGAGACAAGATTTGCATAGAGGAAGGAAAACTTTATTTTTATATGTGGTAACTTCAATAACTTGGTTATTATTACTAGAACCTGCTATGTGGTGTTTGAAACCAAGAAAGACAGGGAAAAAAAGAAAGTTGAGAGGATGTAGTGACTGGAGTAAATATTACAGGAGTATAGGTTAGTAGTACAATTGTCATGTCCAGAGCCACAAGGTTTTTTTGTGGGATGAAGAGGAAAGCAAGACAGAAGGTATGGGACCTGAGGGCTCCGCATTAAAAAAGTGACATGATGAAAGGATAAATAATCTACCTGCCTAGTAAATAAAGGCCTCACTTTCTCCAACAAGAACTGAAGGTCTTGTGTCTTGATGACCATGGTCATCAGCACCTCAGCACTCGTTTCTGCTCTTCTGGGAGCGCACAGAGAGAGGAAGACAGAGAAAGAGAGATGGAGAGAGGTGGGGAGATGAGGGAGAAACTCCAAGCCAGAGTTTGGGAATTCTCAGAATTCATTATACATTCATCATGCAGGTGCTCTGTAATGTTCAGTAACGGCCATGTGTTCTGCAAACTGATTTAAACAGACAGGTTTATTCATCAGCATGGTAAAGGGTGCCTCTACATACTTTGGCACTTTATTTTATTTGCTAAGAAGATAGAAAATTGCTGGTCTTCTTGCACATACTAGAATGTATGCATACAACTCATTTCAGTACATGAACTTTGGAATTTTGGTAATTTTGTAAGAGAGTTGGTTGAGACAAAGATGAATTCTGGGCTATAAAATACTTAATTTCTTATAGAAATTGTGGTTATTAATTATAGATATAAATTGCTTTTAATCAAATCAAACTGATTGAGTTACGTGTCTCTCTAAGACAGTCCACAAGAAGTATTTTTTGATTTATCTAAAACTGGGAACGGTTCAAACTCTGGAATGAGCTGGTGTGTGAGTTTTTGGACAGGATATTAAAACCATCCTATGAAGACTATCCAAAATATAATGATCCACCTATGACAGCTGAACCTGAGATCTACAAAGAAAATAAATAGTGAGAGAAAGGAATGAAGATTCAAAAGCCATTAGCAAGAATAAAGAGGTATGTAAAGAAGGCAAAGCTCCATTTTGCTGAACTCTTACACCTGAACTCAGCACAACACTGAAGAACTCTGGGCATATTCCATCAAATTGCTTAAAGCTTTTTCGTGCCACATGAAATCTGAACTTGCAGGGGCAAAGGTCTGCTAAAAAGAAATTTAAGAAATGCTTTGAAAAATTTATTTGGAATCTCTCCCTGGTAAAGGGCACCAGAGGGAGAACATTCACTAAATGTACTTGCATTATCAAGTGGTGACTCACTAGGACTGCAATAAGACACGCACTGGGAAAGGCACGTCCAGGGTTTTACTTTCTTAATGTTTCTGCTGCTGCAAGGAGGAAGTGCATCTCAGGTGTGGGGTGAAGTAGATTCCAGTTTCTTGACTTAAAAAGAGCTAAGAATAAAGGTGGTCCGTAAGGGATGACAAAGACAACTGCAGACTGGTATCTTCTGCTTTTCTTACTGCCTACTTGATGAAGGAACAAAAGACACATTAGAAAAATCAACATCCCAGTGGATGGAAATATCTCACTTATCCTTATTTTTTGTATTCACTCACCAGAGACCCTTCTCTGGGATTGTAAACAAAACTTCAAAGTCTTCCAGCTGCCATTCATGGCAAATATCTGTCTACAGCGGGAACCCTGGGATCTGCTCTGGGTAAGAAAACAACTGGTTTAGACCAGCGGAAGGTCTGAAAAGCCCGTAGGTTAATTTGAAAACTGCTTTTCACCCCATCTCTTCACACACGTGGCTGTAGACTGGCACCTTCCATGTTAATAGATCCAGACTCTCAGAGTGAAATAAAAAGCCTGTGAAGCCCAGCTGACAAGCCTGCTGCCCAGACCACTCTCCCTGCAGGAGTCAATCCATGTGCTTCTGACAGGTGAGCTGTCCACAGCAGGCACTCCCTAGGAAGAGGTCTCTCCCGTTTCTGACCAGATGCCAAATTATACTCCTTGGGTATATTGGGACAATACATGTGGTTGCCTGGTTACCTTGGGAAGAGACATCACTGATGAGTACATCTACCACACTGCCAGCTCTCTGATGCTGCAGAGGTAAATGAAGAGGTAAATGAAGAATATTCTACATTTGAACAAGAAACAAGGGCCTGTGGCCCAAAGGCTACTCAGGTATGTCAAGGGAAGGACACAGTCTCTTCTGGTCAGATGTGGGTACCCACTGAAATTGAATATAGAGAACTTCAAGAGAAGAATGTGAGACACATGTGTTGCCCTCCTTGAGATGACAGCAGACAGCTTTACATACTTGGAAACTGAAAAGATGGCTATAGCACAAAGAAAGGAACTATTCTCTCTCTCACCGAGTTTCACCAAAGGGCTCTGGTGCCACAGGGAGTCAGTGTCACCTGGCTACCCTCTCTGATTAGAGTAGGGCTAATCCAAAGACCATACAGGCAGAAAATGTCACACACAATAAATACTAATGCACAGCAAAGCCACTATGTTAAAAATGCTTACATTCCTTTGACTCTTACCTCTAAATCATTAAAAAATAAATGTGTGTCAGCAAGATTAAAAATCATTTCTTCCATTCGCAGTCCAAGGGTCACTGCCATGGGTGGATCCTTAAAAAACAGAAAACAAGGTTAACTGTTTACATACCTTCATGTTATATCAGAATTACTTTACAAATTGCTGTATACAAAGTGTTTTGAAAAATTCACACTGTAAGAAATTTTTCTGAAATCCTTTCAGTATTAAGCTATTTTAATGTAATGCTATAAGAAGAGACTGCTGAACCTCTGCTGGTGAGAAAATCTGGGGACCTGTGGATGTTGAAGAATCAAAGTTTCTGGGAGTCATGGAATTTGCAACCTGGCTGAATTGACAGGGGAAAACCCGGTGGCCATAAACATAAACATGTACAAAGAAGTCTGGAAACAGAGAAAGCACTTTTCATAAAAGATGTATGTAGAAAACCCAATATTGATTATTATTATAAGAATACACTACATTTTCAATCCCTTTATAAAAATATATAAGTATCTGCTCTGCCGATTTGTGGCCAGAAAAAAGCTGGGTCAGGGAGCAGTAGCTAATTTTTCAGACCCAATGCACTGAGTCAGCAGTAGAGGTAGGAACGATGTTACTTCACGTGACACCCACTCCACTGTCAAGTTCTCTGATCTCTTGGCTTTTCTTCCCAAATTTGGGGTACACAGAAGTTCTCACCACGGTCATGCTAAACTAGACCAGGAAATGTAGTCATCTCTGCCAAATGACTATTTTGTAAGCAATTATAATACTGTGATGGGAAGGTGTGACTTAAGGAATCTTTTCCATTTCTAATGTCTCTGCTTTATAAAAATACAAAAGATACTCTGAACCTATGTCCATTTCCCCAAACTGAATTTGCCTTTGAATACATCACCACTGTCCTGTCTATGCTTAGGACTACATGGCTTTTTTCCCCACGCTTTCTTCTAGTCCAGTATGTAGATTAAAACCTTACACCAGATCTTCCTCCATCTCTGTATTTACCCTTCTTCCATGCAGGCACTCACCGATGAATTTCTGGTTTCCTCTTTATGATTTTTTTGCCAGTATTCATTCAACAAAGTGCCTGCAATCTATGGCATGACTCTCTAGCTGGTCCACAGGAATGGGAAAGCATATGTAAGTTTGTTTGGTTGCTACAGATCCCTTTATTTCTGATGAAATACACGACTCCTGTCCCTGGATGAGATTCATTCAAGATGTTGCTTTTGTTTGTAGGTCGTCTATCGCACCATCGGATTGCTCTGCCTCAGCAAGACACCACCAATCTACCAATCTGCAATAACGCTGTCTGAGAGCATCAAGTGTACAGCAAAGGCAAGGTAATGAATTTAACTTTTCTAGGTCTCCTAGAACAGGGGTAAAGCAAATTTGTGCTACCTTACAGTTTTTTTAGAGCAGCAGTCCCTGATGCTTTGCTGACACCTGGTAACTAATTTGATTATTGCCTTAATCATCTGCGGGAGCTTGTGGGGTTCTGTTAACCTTTTTATGCTTAACGTACTCTTCTTATCAAAATATGAAAAAAATATGCATTTCATCATTTAAACTCTGATTGACACTAGCAAGTTTTCAGAAATCTTTTCTTAAATACCTTGAGATTTAAAGTCTAAAAGTTTACCAGCATCTAGCAACAAAATCTCACAAAACCTCAGACGATCACTTGCTAACATTAGGATCAAAGTCTTCCCAACCAGGATCAGACACCCACTACTCCAGGACTTTGCAATGACAGAATAAAAGATGGCTTCTGCACTTAAGCACTGAATAACTAATGGTAAAATCCGAAACACTGACATATTTTGGCTCTTGCTCACGAAAAAGTCATACTTGAAGGGGAGAACAGTATTCAAGAAATTGTAATGATCCAAAGTTAGACTCAATTCTCTCGCAGAAAAAGGAAATATTTTTATGCTGACCCTTGAACTGGTCTAGACTACCTTTCAGAAGCAAAAAAAAAAATGCCGTGCCCAGTAACAGAACTTCATTCACTCTGTCTTCTGCAGTCATGCTCGCTTGATTTGAAAGTCATATAGCTGAAGGCAGCAACAAGTGCAAAGGTCAGATTTCCAACAGGATGATTAAGAAACACACATTAACAGATTAGCAAAACTCATGTTAGGCACTTGGAACACAAATCACCGAAATACCCTGGACATGAGATTCCTCATAAAGCCATAGTGCTTTTGTCAAAATGTCATCACATATAAACACATTGGTCTCTTCTTTCTTTTGCATTTCTTTTCTGTGCCCAGTAAATTATAATTTTTTTCTTCCTAGATACAATAAAATAGCAAGTATTTGCAGTATGCTTTTTTACCTCAATCCTATGAACACTAATGCATGTGCATAACTTTATGCACAGGTGGTAACTCACTACTATTTATATAAGTTATTCACTGGAGTGCTTCCAAAACTGGAATCTCAGCCTTTTAATTCTCAGCCTCTTTTTACCCCTTTCTGGTTAGATGCAAACTCGAATGCAGAATTTGATATAATATATCCCATTATAATCCAATTTGTTTTTACAGAAACTACCATCTATGTCTGACAATTTCCTGCCTTTCCTGGTATAGTTGAAAGACGTAAATGTGATAAAGCTTTTACAATTGTCTTATTAATCTAAGCAGTTTTGTAACCAACTATGCCTATTGCTATTAAAATTATATTTCCTGTGTTCCTGTTTTGACAAAGGCATGGAAGGATATTGCTAGGTACTATGTGTAAAATAAAATAAGGCAAAGAAAATTAATTTCAGCTTAGCAAAAAATCACTATGGGATCACCCCATAACAAATTCTGCTATGGAGAGTTCCTGGAATTGAATTCTCAAGATATGAACAATTCTACCCTTAATAAATTGGCCAAAACTTGCAATGTAGCTGTTTAACAAGAATTAAATATCACGTTCCATCCAGCTCTTGCCGTATGAAGTTCTTTCCTTCACATACAAAAATAGACAAGAAAGCAGATTTGTCAGGGTCTTGTGGTTTTATAGTGTTTGTACAATATAGAGAAACACCACAATCACCGTTTTACTGTCTTTCAACTTCAAGCAGAAGTTACAGACTGATTAAAGTGGCACGTAGGACTGAGTGTTGAAAACAAAGCAAGAAACTTACATCTGATACAGATTTTAGCACAGCAAATTGAAAAACTTAATAAGAGGCAGACTGAACTTCTGGCAAAATGGTATTTTGTGCTACTCTGCATTAGCACACACAATAGAGGAAACAATGAGTAAAAAAGAAAAATCTGGAGGTTTTCCCCAGATAATCTGCACAACAAAGAACAGCTCTTTGGCCTGCAGAGGGACAATGTTAGCCAGATATCATCAGTGTACAGAAGAATCAAGACCAGCTACAACACTTCTGTGTACCTAAATACAAATTACTTTAGTTACGTTAGGATGAAGGCACTAAACCGGAGCCAGACTGTCTGTCTGTGGACTTCTGTACCAGACTGGTCCATCTACTGGAATGCCTCTTGAGAGACCAGATAAAAATATTCCAGGAGGACAAATATTTAAAAGTTTTGATCAAGAGGAAAGTATCTGGAATAAAGCCCAAAAAGGTCAGTGTACATTAGTGGAATAAATCTATTTAATACTGTCTTGGAATGTCAGGTTTCAGCAAATGTTCAAAACAATTTTATTTCTTGGAAAAAAGATACAAACACCAAACTGACCTTATATAAAACCTCAGAAAACAAATACATAAATAGACTGTCAGATTCATTTTGACAGAAATTTGCATGCATGAAACCTTAAAAATAATCAAGAAAGCAAATGAAATATATGAGTAGTGTTTTAAGAAGTGATTTTCAACTGGTAGTGGCTTTCCTGAACAGACTTAGAACAAAACTGACTTCGGGTAAAAGTGGAAATGCTCAAGTTAAGTACCAATAATTTAGCTTAAAGACACTTTCCTATGTTATGTAGGAATCCCAGATTTAAGATCAGCACTCACACTCTCATGGGACACTTGTCCCAGGAGAGATTCCCAGGATGAAGAGAATACATCTCTTCTTAATAACCATATCTGGTGGCTGATTAAGGAAAACTCACGTACTCCATAGGGAGTTTCTGTTCCACACTCTCTAGAAGGCAGTAGGAAAATCAACTCAGAGGTCTCAGACAAGGAGGGAGTGAATGGAGAGGACAACTGGAGGTGATGAGAGATACACTATTAATACAGGTGGACAAGAGAATATTTATGAGTGAATTTGGCAATGTCATCGTGTGTATTAATGGTGACAAAATTTTCTGTTTAACAACTGGACAAGCAGAGAGTGAGCAGGAAAAAGTTTCTGAGCCCTTTCCAGAGAAGTGAACGAGGTTAATGAGGCCTCCCTGACTACTTTCTGTCATTCGCAATGTTATAAAAAATGGCAAAATATGATCATCATGAGTGGATTTATATTGATTTTTGCACTTGGAAATCACATTCTCTCCTTTCTAAGCTCCCAAAGGAATTTTATTCTTTTTTTAATCAGTTGTATCTTGAGTCACAGCAATTATCTGGGCATCCTTACCCTCTGGATTGACCTGGGAGGAATGAATGAAATATAAATGCTTGGAGGTAGACAAAACTTCAGCTTAATCATCTTTCAACCAGTAAGAATAACTGGAATGCAATGGAACAAAGAAAACACACTGTTCACAGGGAATAAGAATGTATCTCATAAACTTTTAAGAGACGATGACATCTCCTAACATGTGTCCTGTCACATCAACAAATGGTCACTTAAGAGCTCAGCATTGTAGAAAACTATATCTGTCAACTGGTGCTCAGCTGCAAAAACCATCATCGTCCACACAAGTCATAACATAACAGCTCCCAAGCCAATGTTCGTAATTTGCTACTGCAGTAAGTAATTAAAAATAGAAATGTATTGGTTTTATGAGGTACAAAGCAGATGAGCAAATGAGCTGAATAGGGAGAGGTGCTCTTACTGCTGGAAGGCAGCATGGCTTCCCTGAAACCTGACACAGGTGTAGTGTGGTTTTTATTCTCTTTTTATGTTAGCTCTGACCAGCCCAACAAAATAACCACTACACCAAAAGCCAGAGACAAACATCCACAGGTAGAAAAGAGCAAGGCATGGAATATTCCTCTGGGAAAGTTTTCTATTTTAAATGTAAAATGGATACATTGGCCAACCTCTGGCCAAATCTCTCCCAGTTCTGTTGGGTATAAAGATATACTCTACTGGTGCTCAGATAAGCAGAAGCAATTTGCCCCATGTTTTAAATGAGATGCTTACAGCTGCATCCTTCAGTAAATCACTAATTTTGCTTTTAACATGGTTATTATAATAGCCCTAGAAAATTTTGAAATTATCACATCATGCAAAGTGCTGAACAAGCATATACCAAGCAGAGTGTCCATTCTCAACCTCATAAATCCTCAGGTATAAGTCAGAAATCTGCTGTTCTCTGGACAAATATACAACCTGGAACTTGCCTAGTGGATCCAGGCCTTCTAAAATAATCTCTGCCAATGAAAACTCCCATTGCCTATTGGGATGTTGGTTGCCTTTCCTTTCTCTCTTCCAATCTTGATAAACTTGATAAACTGTAGAAAACTTTTGAAAGAGAAAGTATTTATCTCCAGGTACAGCTGCAGCTGTCAAGTGCTCCTGCACTCACAGATGGACCCCTATGCCAGGCCATAACATGGTGCACCTCCCTTCACTGCATCCCTGCACAGCCTGAACTGCAGCAGAACAGAGAGATTAAATGAATAATTTCTGAATTTTTGTTTTCACCTAGTTACTGAAAGAAACAGGGAAAAGAGTTGGTGAAAACAAGGAATGAAATGCATGTCCATGAGTAAATGGGAAACAATTGAAGGCGAATGTCCTTCCCTGTCTGTATATTCCCACTAGTGCTAAACCCAGCATCTCACTCCCAGCAAATATGAAATGAGCACACTTGGTACAAGAAGTTGCCTTCCCTTAAAGCAATGTTCACATTAAAGACACTATTCTCATTTAAAAAATTTAAATATGGGAGAAGGGGAAAATTCTGCTTTTCCTGCAAGGTTTTTTTTTGGTGTAGTTTCTTCTTTTTGTGAGCAACCTGATTATGTTGTACAAAATGGGCTCATGAAATAGGTGTGGAAGAACCCTGTATGCACAACTGAGCAACTGTGTGATGTTAGATACCTTTCTTTTTTAAAATCAGATAGCAAATCACCACAGTTAAATAATTCAGTATTGCTACTATTTTACACTACCTTGTTTCTTTTTTCATTGTTAAGCAACAATTTTATAACACCTTTCCAAGATAAACAGCTCTCTCAATAATTTTGAAAGACCTATGTGCTAGCAAGACTTGTGCTGACAACCTCACAATTCGTGGACTATTTGCTCTCACAGCAACCCAAATCTTGTAACAATCCAATCTTCAGTCTGGATTAAGACCATATATACAGATGGAAATCATATGTGGAAAAAATAAGGACCATATGTGCTAAAGATGTCATGTACCAGAGACTGAGTGAAATCCATCTGTGGTATCTTTCCCTTCTCCCATTTCTAACCTCTTAGGTACTCAGGCTCAGACACATTCCACCTTAAGTTTAGGCAACACTTCAATGACATGCAAAAGCTAAAGCCTACTTATGACAAGCTCTTCCTCTATTCCCTTTCCTACTGCTCTAGCCTCCTTGCAGTTAACAATACATGTGTATATATTTGACTTTCACTGGTAATTACTCATTGCATTCCACAGAAGTTCTATGTAAATGTGACAATAGTAGTCACTGCAGGAAGGAAAAAGACTACCGCTTTTATTCTACGGGGTCTGGAAATGACCACCTTTCCCTACTTGTGTGAATGCAATCTATCAGTACCAAAAAAGAAAAAAAAAAAAGAAAAAAAATTTACTTAAGAATTCTGCAATTCCACACCTTTTTCTTCACAGTCGTCCATGACATTTGTTTACTGATGTTGATCTCAGCAGGATAACTACAATAATTTCACTTACCCTTGAGATACTCTTGCTTTAGATAAGCCAGCTTTATCTGCTGTCAGTACTACTGGCTGTTATTATATGTCACTACTGCTCTAAGGTTTCTGTATGTAGAGTCAATTTTAGCAGCAGATGTGTTCTTAAGAACAGTAGTACTGGGATGTTTTTAAATATCCTTACTGCTAACAAAGTGGAAAACCAAGAGGAATTATATTTTTGTTGCTGTTTCCAAGTCAGTTTTCAAAGTTATCCACAGATGTTTTGTAAGCCACAAAATGTGCTCTGATTTTTAAAACTTTGTATTAAATTTGATTTAGGAAACATCCTAAGGGCACAGTCAACAAAGGATGAAAGGAATGACTTTCAGGGGCAATTCAGAAAGTCCTGTGGTAGTCTATGGCCTACTCTCAAAATGAAACAAAGGTTCATGTTCAGCTAGGTTTCTCTCTTATTTTGATAACTATTAGTTGGAAGTGGTTCTGACAAAGTCACTGTTGTTACCATGTTTGAAAAACAGCAGAAGAGGATTTTTTGACAGAGTACTGAACTGTGCACAGATCTGGCACTGTGAAGCTGCAAAGAAAGCAAGGCTGCTTTTACAATACATGAGTAACTGTCCTTATATTAGCACTCCAGAAATTCAGATTTTGCACTTGGCCTGTGATTTTTCTTATTAACTTTTTCTTTAAATAATGACAAAATGTTGATCACATGAAAGACTGACCCATCCACGGTTATAATCCACAGGTTCTGGCTTTGAACATTTCTAATCCACTAGCTGGGGAGGAAGGTGTGAAAAGCAAATCTGTAATGCACTGTTTTTCACATCCTTTTCTCAAGCACCTGATTCTGGCCAGAATAGAGACACTGAAAACATGCTAAGCAAACCCTTTATCTGACACAGTATGGACATAGTTACGTTCTTAAAAAGAAATACCTTTGCATTAATTTCACTTGAATAGCGTAACACAGAGAAAACAAACATTCCCCCTGACCGTTTTTCCTTTGATATTTTGTTTTATCCAGGCCTTTAGCTCTACCCATCAGTCTGCTCCTGTTGCTATGCACCAGCCCCTTCTCCCCTTGTCCAAGCAGCCATTCCCTGGACTCCCACCACAAACCATGTGGGGCTCCCAGAGCTTCTGCTCCTCCAGTCGGCCACTGCCTCTCTTTGCCTCACTCACTCTTCTTCCTGCTCTCCTGCTCACTGCTCTGTGACCTGAACTCTTTTTGGACTCACCAGAAGGGAGAGGATGCTTAAAACTACTTGGCAGCGTGTTTCACTCTCCAGTATTACTCACCCCAGAGCCAGACAAGGGAACCAAATATTCAAAGAAAAAGGTGGGGAGTCAAAGAATAACATCTGCAGCTGGCATTGAAATATGTCAGACTCTTACTCATCCTATTAATCAATTTCCCAGTAAATTCACCCACCACCCCAGTTTCTTATTTCTTCCTCTACACTTCCAGATACTGTAATTTCAATTTGTGCACCTCATCTATTATCTGCCTGCACTGTCTCTTCCAATGCATGTCAGGAACCTCACTCATCCTTGTTCCTCTATAAACTCTTCTCTCATTCACAGCATCTGCTTCAGCCCTGCCTCATATATTGTGCTTAGAGTCTGTGTCTCATTTCCCTCCTTGACTGCTTCACATTAACCCTCTAAAAATGGGGTTTACTGTACACTTTCCCTCTAACTTCACCCAAGCCATAAAGAACACGGAGGTGGAAAAGATGTACAAACACAGGCCAGATAGCTTTGATACAGCAAATCAACACAGAATTCACAGCTCACATACCTTGCCATACTTTTGTGCATAGGATCCTGTAAGCAGCGAATGAAAAACTATGATTGTTTCATCCAAATCCCAAACAAATACTCGCTGAAAATAGAATTGGGGAAAATATTACTGAACAAATGACATCAAAGTCCCACCACCACACCACCCAGGAGGGCTAAAAGTCAACCAAATCCTAAAAGTTTAACCAAGTACTTAACTGAGCAGATTTTCTCTGAAAATTAGCAATAACATTATATCATGTATGGTAAGAAGTCAAAACAAGAGAAACTTCTTAACTCTTCAACCATTTCTTAAATATTCTTATTTTCACAAAAGGTATGTAACACAGATTTCAGAAACATTATCAGGGTCAAACATAATTGTTAAGGATAAACAGCATTTTCAGGTACATCTCTGCAAGTCTTATTTATTCAAGATTCTTCTTTATTTCTACTGTATAACTAAAACGAAATCTTGGGTGGAAGTGCTATATGCCACTGCCATACAGAATTTAAATTATACGGTAGGATGAAACAGATTACTCCAACTCAGTTTCATTCATTCAATTTCACACATTTTCATTTTCACTGGTAAATAATAAAAAAAACCCAATAAAACAAAAAAACCCGTGAAATGTAAGAAGTTAGTCTCTTCACTGAAAAAGTTAAATACTTTGAAAAGCAAAAGAAAATTAAGTTTCTGTACAAAAGCAATGGGATTTACATTCAGTGCCTAGCCCTGCAGTCCACCCTGCTGCCCCAGGAGGGGCTGTGTGGCCAGCCAAGTCCCAGCAGCGATTTTGCCTTTTGCTGTACCCAGAGCTGGTCAGTGCAGGCAGAGCAGCGGGGCTGCTGGCTCCCAGTGCCGCCGTGGTGGCAGCAGGGGACACACGGCAGTGGCGGGCAGCACGTCCCTGGTGCCAGGGCTGGAGTGTTGCACACGCACACGGGCACTCCGCCTCCTCCTCCTCCTGCTCCTGCCACTGCACGGCAGCGCTCTGCTAACGCGGCAGCGACACAACTGTAATTACTGCATTGCTACCATGTCACCTGTGCTTGGAATTGTCACCCCATTTATTAGGCAGAGATTTCTTCGCTAAAGGCACTGATCTTGCACAAACTTAAGCACAGCCGTAACTTCACTGAGGGAAGCTGCCTCATTGAAATCCTCTGACTTACAAGCACAGGGACAAAGTGGTGCCTAAGTATTCAAAAGGCTATCCTGCATATTTACATTGCATCCATAAATACACGTAACTAAGCTGAGCAACACATTTGAGATTTCCTATTCAAAAAACTAAAAGAAAATGTGGTGATTTTGAATCTGTATTTCTGGTTCTATTGCATGAGAAACTGCCAGATACGCAATCTGAGAGCTAAATAGGCCAAAGCTGAAACACACCTTTCTGCCTTTGCCATGCAGAACAGGAAAGTCTCATTGCACATGTATGTTAAAACAGCTACTAATCTCTTGTTACATTCAGGTAGTGAGACCGAATCCATGGTGTTTTCTAAATTGCTTTAAGCTATTGCCACAGGTAGAGTTTTCAGAATTTACTCTTCATCAGAAGAAACCTCCACATTTACATTCATCAATTACCACAGACATACCTCCAAGTCACTGTCTGGAGGGGGTGATGGATTATTCTTCCGCCCTCTACCCCGGGACTTTGACCCAGAACTCCTGCATGTTCTCTCATCAAGATCTTTAATTGGCGTGGAGGGGCTCTGCACTGTGTCAAACTCTCCTGTAAAGTCAACCATTCATGCCAAAATTAGTGCTGCATTTTTAAATAATTAACTTTTTTTTCATCTGAGTTAGACATGTCTGTATGCAAACTCAATAACAAGAGAAATGTAAAAAAGTTGTATAAAAAGAATGAAAATGTGGCTTGTCTTATGTAGATGGAATCAGTAGATGCCACATACACTTTTGACTGTACCAATGAAACATTATAAACCTTAGCAGAATAAGAGAAATATTAAAATGACACATATGCATGTGCAGATATATATATACACACACAAATACACACAAACCCAGGCAAAATGTCAACAAATCCAAGGTAGATGTATTCTAGAAGTCCTACTAATGGCTTATCAAAACATGAAGTGCCTTTTAATTGAAGCAGTTCATTTCCCATGTTTTCAGTTCAAGTAGACTTATTTCCAAGTCCTGCATTACTTTTACCAGAACACCCTTTGGCACTTGTCCATGCCCCAGAACAGCCAGGCAGCTTCCTGCTTCCTCTCCTCCTCCCATGTCACCTGCTCTTTAGCAGAGTTCACTTTTTTTCTTCACATTGCCTCTGCCCATAAATTGGCAAAGGAAACTCATAATATTAAATGCAATATTCCAGTTTCTACCTTAAAGAAGATGAAGTTGTACTTCCTGTGTTTTCTTTCTCTCAGTATGAGGTGAGGTATTCTCTGCTGCCAGAGAGATGTGCTGGAAGGACTTTCAACCTGGTATGACACAGCTGGTCTTAACTACACTCAGGCCTATCCCCTCACTTACCCATTTAATCTCTTTTCCCTCTGGTGGTAACGAAGGGCTTTAGAGGTGAGCACAAAGCAGCAGCTATGTAAGACAGACTTACTGAAGAACGCATCTCCAGGGAGGATGGTGTGGAACTTCTCTGTACAAATTACTTTAATGCCACAACTCAGTAAAAGGGAAATATAATTTTCTTCATAACTCAGTGCCCCTTTAAAACTTCTAGCAATAAAATTTGGACGAGATTGCTGAGTGCTAAATGGCAAAAAAACTCCTTCATCTTATATCCTATTAATTATCTGGGTTTTCTCCATTAGAGGAGGAAAGCATACAGTTTGATCTGACTACTACTACAGAGCTTGACCCAAGGAAGCCCTTGAGCTGCCTGTAATTGTGTGTTTCTGGGCTGCTGGTAACATTTGTTGAGAGTGCTCATGATGGCACATCTGAAGAATAACTTAACACTTGGTACAAACATTTCTCAAAAATTATGTATGATGCATCTGATTTTGAGCTAGAATCTGATTTTTTTTCAGTTTTACTAGAGAGCATCACTGAGTGACCAGCAGATGAAGGAGAGTGATTTTTCTGCTCTGTTCTGAACTTGCAAGACCACATCTGGAAAAACATGTAGTTTTAGGTCCTCAAGTAGAAGAGAGATATTGGCAAACTGGAATTAGTTCAGGTGAGGGCCTAAGCATGTAGTGAAAGAGGCTAAGTGACTTTTCATAGAGGTATGAGGAGAAAGGACAAGACACACAGAAATTTCTATAGAATGGAGAGAGAGAGTTCTTGTTGACTAATCATTTCTATTCCCAGCATGGTGTTGATGTCAGCAAGGTCACTGCAGGCAGTGAAGCAATCAATAAGGATCACATTATCTTAGTTCTTTCCCCATAAGAACAGCAAAATATACTTTGGTAATATACAAATGTACAAGAAGAAGCTTCCTAATCAGAGTCCTTGTGCAGCAAAAACCTACACCGGCTTTAAAAGAAGTTCCGAGTGTGCAAGAGTTCTGTACAAAAATATATTTTCCAAGATTTTTCCTATGGAGTTGAAAAAATGTCCCAAACCAAACCCCCAGAAATGAAAAGGCAGAAATTAAGTGAAGATGTATGTTTACAGTCTTACCACAAGACAACATTTCAGCACATTACAACAAAATCAAGATTCATTTCTACAGTAGTGTATTAAAACATCTGTTCTCAATGACTGTGTTTATTCTAATCTACCAAAAATAAAATATTTTTTCAAAGCCCTGTTATACATCTTCTCTGAAAGTATTCAACAACTGAAGTAAATAACTCCAATTTTCATTTAGCATTAGCCATTACCAGTTGCTCCAGGCTTCTGCTTGGGTCAATGCTGTACCTGATTGCATAATTATCTATTAATCAGTACTGTAACTAATCACTGTACCTTGTAAAATCTGGATATTTAAAGCCAAATTTATTTCATTACACTAATCTCTAAATCAGAATGAGCAGCTGTCTCATACTTGAACGCAAGGTATGTATCTATTTTAGAACTGCAGAAGTCAGGAGTGCATGTTTTTTTAAACAACTGTAGGCTTAATTGCTTGATTTGCTTTTTACCAACTGCAGTCTAAAGAAGAAACTGCACTTTTCTTATCCTGTGTTTGCTTTAGAAATTAGGTCAATGCTGATAAAATGAAAATTTGTTAAAAATTCTGCCATGTAACATAAAAGAATGTGAGAAATTCTACTACCAAAGAGTACTGAAAACATTACCCTCATGAAGAGTTGCTACTGCAGCTCATATTAGGCAGAAATTTTTATTACAATGTTTGAAATTTTTTAGTTTTTTCAATATTCAACACATGCCTAATAAATATACCTTATAGCCTCTTCCCACTGGGACTATGAGCAGCACCAGAGATCCAACAAAACAGGAGGAAAATGTTAAAGCCAGAATACGGAATGACCACTTTATCACAGATGTTCTTACACACACTCATACACTTGTTCCTGTCCAATACGAAGCCTTTCATGCTGTAGAGACCTTGCAGCATCTCCAGTTAGAGAACAGGAGATTACACCTTACAAATGGAGGTGGTCTTTCATGTCCAGAACATTGATTCCCACCTCTGATTTGATGGGAACGTGCCCTCCTCCTCGTTAAAACACAGTTCTACCACTTCAGTGGGAGAAAAGAGGTTGTGCACTATGCATATAAACCTAATGCCATCTCCCAGAGAAGCTGAAAGGGGTGACTTCATTCTGGGCACCACTCTGAGAGAGAGCAAGCTTTGCTTCATCCCAGTAATGGAACAGGAGCCAATACCCCATGGCAATTCACCTCCCTTGAACCTGGACATGGGAAAGTGAGGTGCCTTCACATGAAGCTTTTATCCAGGCCTACTTCCTCTGCTGGAGTTTTATTTGCCCAGATTAAATGTACTCATGTACCTACCAAATGTACTCAAGCATCTATATCTCCTGAGACCTCACCTCCAGATTAATTTGAGTTATCCCTATTTGCAATGAAGTGCCCTAGGAGATACCTATTTGTCCCAAAAATACTCTGTGGTAACAGAATGCATTTTGAAAAATCGTAGTGTAAAGCAGGCACAATGCAGGCTCAGAGGAGAAGTCCATGGTTTAAGGAGCTGAGCATTACACAGATGAATGGATGAATTTGTGAGCCCCTTCATACTTTCCTTAAGGATTGACTTTTGTTACATATTCTTACCAGACAGAGCAGACAGAAGACAGCTTCAACAGTACAATCCTGCTTTCCTTCTGGCTGGCAGTGTGTTATTGCTTGTCATGAATAGTGGAAGAAGTCTGTTTCAATTTTCATCTCATTTTCTTTACTCAGTCAATAAATAAAATTGTAACTGGTATTAACTCTTGATCTGATGGGGCTTTATTAGGAAAACGAGAAATCCTGTATGTGTGGAGAGTACTGGAGGCTTTGATTAGATATTTGAATTAACAGCTAGCAGAGATGCCAGAAGAATGAAATGCCTTGCTGTGTTTAGTCTTAGGTTTCAGCTGGAGTAAGTCTCAAGGACTTACGACCTGTTTGACAGCAAGTGAACACGGTGAGTGCTAAAGATCTGCAGTATGATCTACGATATCTGAAATGATCTCCCAGACACTGCCCCTCACCAACGTGTATTTATTTTTACAGTGACACAGAAGGGCACAGGCATGTCATGTATTCCCAAAGTGGGCGTTTCACTCCCAGCAGAGGGTCGCATGATCAGTGCGACACTTCACAGAAATAAGGAGCAGATGGGGGCGGATTTGTTAAGTTCAGATGCACAATCTACATAAAAAGAGAACAAGTTCATATGCTTAAACAATCCACAACCAAAAAAAATCTTTACTGTTTCACAGATGCGAAGCCTTCAGTAATTTTTCAACCTGTTCAAACTACGTAAGATTCCTTTTTGTTTACTATTTCTATTCAATACTAAGCACGCTTTTGATGAATTTACACAGCATTTCTAGGAAACACAGAGGAGAAACAACACGGGAAAAGTGAAGAACTGCCATTACCCCTCTGGGGTGTTCTAGGAATACAAGTAACAGGCTACTGTGCTGTTGTGGCTGTGCACAAGAGGGCAGGGCTGGGCAGGCAAAGGGCGCCTCCTCACATCTCCTGAGAATGCTCTTTTTGCAAATTTGACTGCTTCAACACTGACTTTTTTTAAAGAGACCTGTGCTAATAACCAATTTCTCTGTTCTTAATTACTTAAATTAGTGAATTAGCAAGCATGGCTTGTACACATTTGAATAGAGAGCCCACGTGCTCTTGCTAGCATGGCTGGGGCATAATTAAATGAAAAATGGTATCTTGTTTTAAATTCTTTACAGCAATACTTCAGAATGTGTAGCTGGAAACAGGAATGTACTACTGCCAGTGATACTGACAACCATCTCAGTCTGCAAAACGCTTTATTTAATTAGCAAACAAACTAGACAGGTTTCCCAACTAAACAGTGAAAAAGCTTATTTTGGGCGGTTTTCATGAAAAAGTTTTCTGAAAGGCACGAGCTTAAAACATCAATATTCAATCAATGCAAGCTGGATATGGAAATCTTGTCTTTTTACAAGTAGAGAATAAAATACAAAAATTGTTTTCACCTGAATGTAGGTCTGTACCTGGTTGACTAGTCAAGCCAGGGAGAGAGTCCTGTAACTGGTAGGTTGATGATGATGAAGTGCCATCAGCCGTGTTGTTTGAGGTCATATATGCACCATATGTTGATGCTGAGTAATACTGTGCATATTGATTTTGGCCAAAAGCTGTGTATGATGGATAATCCTAAAACAGCAAACGCAGCAGAGCACTCGATTAAGTACGGTAATGATTGAATTTTTACCCATTAAGTATTTCTAATTGTACAATCATATGACTTTTGCTTGTCTTTTGAAGGCTTGGTTTAGCACTTTTTTAAAATTTAAGAATATTTAACGTTTTTTAATTTAAGGATATTTACTAAAAAGCCTAGAGGGAAGTTGCTGAAATATTTAAGTGCTAAAATATGCAACTTGGCTTCCACTACAATTCCGATTGTTTTCCATAGAAAATAGCACTCAACTACAGTGAGTCTCATTCAGCATGACAGAGCTAAATTAAAATAACATGCTATCATTGGAGTTATATGTCCTTTTGTAGTTGGCAAATAAAAATGTTAATATTCATACCTGTTGTGAACTACTGAAGTTTGTAGAATTTGAAACAGAATTGTTTGAATAAATAGTAGATGATGGTGTAAAACTAGAACCTAAAATTAAAAAATACAGTTAACTGTGAGAACTTGGTTGTGAATCAAAATAAAATTCTAATAAGAATATTGCATGTTAAGACGTAGATGAATCAGAATAAAAAACCAACTTTCATTTTCTGCTAAAAGAATAAAATATTAATGAAACTTTAAAAGAAATTAGATGCTACTTCCACACATACAGGCATACATTCCTCCTCACACCATGCAAGGAAGATATTAGCAGTAAGTCATCTCACCGATTGAGAAAGCATTTTTCAGTTTACTGCTGTGTCTCACCTCTCCTCAAATACTGTTTTTCTCTTTTGCCTTCATTTTTAACACTTTAGTGTTACACTCGCGAAACAAAAACCTTTTCAAAAGATTATATTCGGGTGGTTTTAGTCAATCTGTAATGAGGCATGTCCTTGTTTTCAACACAGATCAGATGATTCTTTTTGCAATTTGTAATATTCAATAGACTAACCATTGTATAAGAAGCTTAAAAATTACCCAAATGAAACAGGTTATTGATGATCAGGATGTAATAAGTGAATTGTTAACTGAATAGTAAATGAAAAAATATACACAAATTAAGGCAAGAATCTAAAAAAAAAAGTTAATCCAAAGAGAAACAAGTATCAAATTCTGTCACACTCAGAAACATGGCAACAAGGAAAAGAAACTTGTATATGTTAATAAATACAACAAATGCTTCCAGTCCTGCCATGTGATTTCACCCCATTAACAAAATCCAAAAGAAAGTGTAAACAGGGACTGCATTGCATGACCAGATCGAAAGTAACAGATGACCAAAATGAATACACATATGCGTACTAGAACTGGAAAGAAATACTCAGCTTCACGTTTTAGAGGTGGCTACTCACCTGGCATCTGGTAAGAGTAGGGTGTTTGGCCTGGCTGTGGGGTGGAAAACCCTGGGCTGTAACTGAGGCAGCCGCTCTGCAGTGGAGATTGGGTCTGCGAGAGCCCACTTTCCGTCTTGATGCCTGGCAACATTACACCCAAATCTGTATAAGAAATTAATTTTCAACTGATTCTTTAAAATATTTTGTTACAGTTGGGAAAATAAAACAGAAAGCAAAAACCATTCAAGTCGGCATTGCTTTTACTTCTATGTAAAGTGAAGTAATAAGTGGTCAAATACCGTAAGTGGGTAAGCTGTAGGGCTGTCCTGTCTGTGAGTAGGCTGTATAGACCGCTGGTTGCTGCATTCCTGAATACTGGGTTTGTCCGGCATAGGCAGACATTGTTTGAGCTGCTGGTGTAGAAAGAATGTGTGGATAGGGCCTAAATATCAGGAAAAATAGCATTACTGTGGCAACAAATACTTTGTATATTGATTCAAGCAATAAAGTAAAGAAAAAGGCTTAAAGATGTCCAAAGGCAGTTCATTATTCTGCCAACTGCTCCTCTTCTGGGATTTACTCCATGCCCCACTGAACTAAGCTGAAAAACACTCTGTCCCACATTCCCCAAGGCACAGTGAATATTTTATGCTGTCCCATCTCTACAATTTAATTCTTTAGCTACTGTGTCCCCTTTTAGGTGGGCTATGCCACTGCTGCACATGTTTATATGGATTTAGCCTCTTTCAGCCAAGACCAGAATGCTTAAATTAGAACAAACCCCACGCTTTTTTGATCCAGAGGAGGGAAACTTGGACTCGAAGAATAAAGGAAACACAGAGGTAAATGCTGAAGCTAGTACATTATGTCATCTGTGTAGGTTCTGCTTCAACAGACATCTAGCCTTCAGTTCCAATGGGAGATGGATCATACCCATTGAGAGCAGCATAAAAAATACTGACAGCAATACTTTGGTAACCAGATGGGCTTAAAATGTTCGGAAAATATGGGCTAGGGAAATAGAATGGAAATAAAAATGGTCTTTTATTTGTGAATACTGAGGTTTTATAGAGAGATTGAATAAAATCATGTTTTAAATTTTTGCCCTCCAGAGTTGCAAAAATATACAGAGAAACATTTTTCTTGGATTGTTTTTTAAGTCAAATAAGACTTTATAGACCAAGAGTTGAATAAACACACTCTGCGAAATTACGCTAACTGAAAGCTGGCCATTAAAAGCCATGACTAAATTTCAGATTCTAATTTTTTTTTCTATTTTTTTCTGTTTAATTAGTTCAGTACCGTTGGCAGCGTTTACTATCAGAAAAGGATAACTCGTTAATTCAGATGCCAAAAAATCGTAACAGTAGATTAAAAATTCTATTAAACCTTGTAATGTATTTGGCCAAAAGTATCTAACATGGTTTGCCAAAATGTGTTTTAAGTGGAATGAGGGCTCTTAGTTCAGGCACCTACTTTCTGTATTAAAAAATTCTGGCTACCATCATACGAATGCAAATTTATAAAAAAAAACTTGAAAGAGCCTAGTCAGCTATAGTTTCAATGTTTTCTGTGTATCAAGGTGACACAGATAGCTGCATCAAATACATGGAAACAAATAGATGGCATAGTGGAAACAAATACCCTTGTGCACAACACTGATCATAGGACAAGCAAACTAATAAACTGCCAACTGCAGAAGTTTTGTACAATATCTTTGGGTTTATTCCTAAAGTTCCCACTACTAGATTTGCATGATTGCCTAAGAGTCCGTTTTCCTCAAAAAACCAAACCAAAACAAAAGAAAACAAACAAAAAACCTCAAGCAAAACAAACAAACAAAACCAACCAAAAAAACCCCCCAAAATCACGAAGAAATTTTCTATTCCTAACAACTCCCGTTGGCTTAAAAATAATAAGATTAGAAACTAATCCAATTTATTTGATTTTTAAATCTTATGATATCGGAGAGGGATGAGGACAGGGTGGTTCACGATTGTGGAATGTTTGGCAGCATTTGGCAATGCTTGTTATGGAAGGGTCAGGGACAGGGTTACCCCCCAGTATGCAACTTGTACATGCAATTGTGATTTCTATATATAAAATTACTTCTTTAAAATATATCTGTATATATTGCCAACACTGCTAATATGCTGATGTCTGAGAATGTAATAGTCTCATTTTCTTCCTTCTGTTGTGTGCAGATATTCAAGGGTATTTCTTGTGCATCAATACTGCACAAAACAGGATCTTACTCTGCAGACACACGAGTGAAAAAAAAGTTGGAGAGGGAGCCAGTACTGGAGTCAGTCCTGTGGCTTAAGAATTTTCCTTTTTCTCTGTTTCTCCTGCTGATGAGCATTTGCTTGCAACAAACCACAGAACTGCCCAGAGCCAAGGTCTATAAAAGACTAGAAGAGGTGCAGACACTAACTTGGAGGGATATATCTGTGGAGAGTACTGGTGTGCTGATCTGGGACTGTAGCCACTACTTGTTATTACTGCAAAACAGAAAACAAGAGTACAGCAGTTAGAAACACCATGGCACCTACACAGCCAAACAGTGTGAACACATGCAGCAACATTAACAGAGAAGCTTATTGAAATGGACAGCTCTTCAAGGAAGATGTCACCTGAACTGCAACATCTTAATACAAACATTAAAAAACTCCCAAATCATTCACTGTTGTGCTGAACTCTTTAGTTAGCATGGGTGTGTCATGCTTTCTCAACTTGACTGACATGTTCCTGAGCATACTGCAGAGGCATATATTTCATACATAATCTGTGATTCACACACCATAGATCTTTCAAATTTACAAGTTGTATTAAAAGGGGTAGTTGAAAAGTATCTTGTGATTTAACATATGGTACTGCATGGAATTGAAATAATGTACACATACCTTTATAGTCTCACATTAACAAGTTCAAATTTAATACTGGATAGGAAAAACATGTTTTATATACTTGTGACTAATTTTAGTCAGTTTAGGTGACGGAAGATACTGGACTGAGCACTAGAAAGAAAATACCACTTTTTATAAACAGGTTAATTTGAATATATCCACTAACAACAAAATTTTAAAGTATGCATAAAGTGTCCTGTTCAGTAGCTACCCAAATTGTGTATATCTATTATTATTCACAGCTGCATTCTTCTAAGAAAGCTAAGAGAACAATAGTCATAATCCATTAAAATTTCATCCAGAAGCAGTGCTCACACTGGATTAATTCCAAGTGTTTGGAAGTTTCTCTTTCCTTTAGCCATCTGTCTTGACTAAGACAGATGTATTCCAAATATATGTACTCTAAAGTGTTGAACCAATCCCTTCAGAGCAAATCCATACTGGGCAAACATACAGAGTGTCTTTATTAGGCCATCTGCTGTTCATTCACTTTTCAAAAGATTAAAGTAGTACACAATGAAGCACTGGAATTTCTTTAGTCTAATCAATCATAGTTGTACTTCAAAGTGTACCCTCTTCCTGAGTTATTCGTAATGGTAGTAGAAATGAACATTCAGAAATATATAAGTGACAAATAGGTTTAGGTTCCTAACTATTTTATGAAACATGATATATTTCTACATCCAGGCCTAATTAACGTCTCTCAGAACTATTGCTTTGAACATATGCAGAACTTCATATTTTTAAAACAGTTTAAATGCATTTAGAATGTGTAGGACTTAAAAGGAAAATACAGTAGAAGAAAAACAATTAACTTCTTTTTAAAATGTGCAGTTAAGCATTGCTTGAAAGTAAAAAAGAATTGGATAATAACTTTTAAGACATGTGCCATCAGATTTCATAAAAGAGTAGCTGTTTGAAAAGCTATTGAGGGTTTGCCTGTGATGGAAATCCGCTGAATTTCATTTTGTTTGGATACTGTTGGGGTTTTTTTCGAGAATGCCTTTCTGTGGTTTAAGCTCAACCCACAGAGAGATCCACTACATGTGCAGGCAGCTATTCCCAGGGTTAGACAAACCTAGAGCTGTATCTATGAACATAATTGGTCCATAGAACTCTAAAGAATGCTCTTGGCTATTTAAGGCTTGATGAGCAATTAGTCTTCCCTGTTGTATCTCTATGACCTTTCTAAAGACAAGCAGTACCTAGCAGAGTGACCTTGGTCGTTCTCAGGGCAGGAAACTTTTGTGATCCATTATCAGCTTATCGGATCGTTTTTGCCCATACTGCTTCACTTTTTGTCTGATCACTTGCTGGATGAGAGCTCACCCGATTAATCAATTTGGTTAAAGCACATTTATCATGTCACCACACCTTATCTAAACTACAAAAAAAGTAATTACTATTCATTTAAATCACTGAAGCTATCAAAATGTAATGTTTTTCAGCAAAAGCTGTCCTGTCTGCTTTTTTGTTCTTTTTGCCTACCACTTATTTTTTAAATTCAGACAAGAAAATAAAATACTTCTGGAATGTGTCTGGTTCTAAATTTCCTTTTGGTTTTTTCTCCCAGTTTTTCCTGATGATACTACCAGTTTCAAGGAAGAAAAAGAGGTAAGACTAAAAAGTCTGTTCTTTTCACTCGTTCTCTGTAGCTTGTCCCTGTAATTTGTGCAGTACATTTTAGACTGTGAGTTGTTTGAGAAACACAGGGTGTAAGAGAGCAATATGACTGAGTGGAGCCTGTGGACTACATCTGTATCTCTCAGATGAAACTACTAGTTCTAAGAGTTATCAGACTTTAACAACTTTGGCTGCTGGACAGCCTCCTAACGTCTCCCTTCTCTGAGGGCAGTTGGCAACGGAGGAGATGGTGGAGGCAGGTTGCTATGGGTTTTGTAATTGTGCCACTTTACATACCCATTTAAATGAATGGGGCTAAATGCTCTTTTGTGTTACTTACATTAAAAAAAGAATCAAAACCGTTTCTTCTCTGAAAAACTCAAATTTTCATAAGACTTCACTACTTGAATTTACCAGAGGAATGTCCTTCAGGATAGATGTAAGACCCTTGATCTCTCCAGCCCCCCTGTGGAGCTGAGGGCATATTCCAGCCCCCACTAATGTTTTTTTGCAGACAGGACAAGCTGACAGCCAGCTCTTAGAAGTTACCCTCTTAGCTCAACTGGCTAGGACAGTTGTGGAGGATTTAAATGAGCATTAGCTGTTTTAATAGCATGTGTTGGGTTCAGTATATTAACACAGGCTGGAGTTTTGTATTTTTCATTACACATCTGGAAAATTCTGTGCAAAAAGATTAGGTTAAAAGGTCCTCATTTAAGTAACATCATAGTCGCTATGCACAAGGGAAACAAATGCAGGTTAAATAGTAGTGACATTCTCTACCTTCAACTTTATAGCCTACAGAAACTGTTCTGTATATCCTTTTTGAGTGTAAGAAATATTCAGTAAAAAGGATGATGAGAACATCAAATCTCTTTCTACTCCATTAAAATTATAAACTGTTCTCAAAGTAATCCACTATTTTAAGCAATATGTACACAAGAACGCATGCACTTAGAGTTCAGCCGCTGCAACAAATTCACAGTGCATGAAAAGCTCAGTTCAAACCTGTGCACCTCAACACATCATGTGCAGCCCTGAAAAGGACTGTGCCCCATCCCAATGGCCTGGGCAAGGCCACTAGGGCAACTGCCACTCAAAATTCAAGAGATCTACGTGTTTTATCTTTTCAACTTTTCAGTCAACAGTTCAGTGAATCACAGTTTTCTGTGAAGTCTAATCTGTCTCTCCTGCCCTGTACCTCACACAATCTGTTTGACCATCACTTTGTGTTGCAGCTGGTCATTAGGGACAGAGCTGACTCCTTTACACCCCACAGGGCTTGTTCAGCCTTCTGCTCAGTTCCAGGACAGGTCACGTGTTTTCACTGCCTGTGGAGCATGGAAATCAATTTTAATGGGTAGAGTATTTGAAGTTGAGAATTTCTGCATGGCAGATTCCCAAATGGGTCTCAGCAGCAGGAGTTGTGTTTTCATCCATTATTATTTCATAAATATTTAGTAACACACCTAAGTCCTTCCCTACTCAACAAAGGACACTTGAGTGCTTCTGACCTATGTTTGTACGAGACAGAGTAGGTAACAGTGGCTTATGTGTAGAGGCATTCTCACAAAGTGAGGGCACAGGTGCTCTGAGAGCTGCAGGGAAGTACCAGCATTATCACTTTGTCATAGTTGGGAAAAACACATCTATGTACCTCATTATCAGGAAAAAACAAACTGTTCAGTGTTGGGTTTTTGTCATGCATTTTTTCAGTTGCAGCTGGCTCATCTGAAACGACATCTGTCTACTAACAGTCTTTGGCAAGCCACTAAACTTCCCAAATAACCAGTTAGGTTAAAAACTCAGAGAAATACTGTTTTTGCTGAGTTTTAAATATTCTTTAGCATTTCTCCCACAAAACTATAGATTAACCAAATTGTCCAATTTGGAAGTACCAGCAGAAGGCAAGTGTGAAAGTAATGTATTCAATCTTTATGAAAGGCTCAGTGCGTTATCAAGGCAGCTCTGCATCTTGCTCTGACGATGAAGACTGCATGTCAGCCAGACAGGCAGACTATTGATTTCCCCCTGTGAATGGCTGTACTCATTTAATGCTTGAGTTTGTGCACTACACTGAGAATCAGGTTCATATTTCTTTTGAGTATGCAGGTGGCTAACAGGCAAAAAAAAAGCATTATGCAAGGCTCAAATTCCTGCTTTTTTTTTTTTTGGAGACACCAACTTTCTAAAAACCGAAGTGTAGAGATCTCAAGACTTCTTTTGAAGACAGTGGAAGCTGACGGGTGAGTGGCACCTGGGGAAACCAGGCTGTTACTTAGGTATCTAAACCTGAGCTGGAGGCTGCAATTTTTGGCACCCCAATGTTGCCTTTACCATGTTTTGCACATGGAATACAACTCAGTTGCCTTAAATACATGGCAGAAGCTGATAAAATTTCACCAACAACATATATATATGATTGAACATTTAATAATCTTTAATCATTACTAATAAAATTTTAGTACTGAGTAACAGAGTGAAAAAGACAAGCTAAATTTTAGCCCAGACTATTTAATTTTTTATAGAACTTTTTAGACTTTAAGTTGATGGGGTTCCTTTCAGTATAATTATAATGAGGACAATGTTTTCTTTTTTTCTAATCAGAAATAGTAAACGCTTGCTTTAAGCCTCACAAAAGACCTTTTCTTCAGGCATTAAATCAGTCAAAAATAATTTTCTGAATCACCAACTTTTGGGTATAACTTATGGCTAAAAGACAATTCCAGAAACATACACTAGATCTAAAAAAACAATTAATTACACAGAAACACTGTGATTTCCAAAATATTTTAAATAGTGCTTGACTACCTCAGCCTACCAAAGTAATAGTAGCATCAGTGTGGAGTGGCAATTCATGGCTTTGGTGACAATTCAGTCAGGCCATTACTGAACTGGTATTTCCAGATGCAAAATTTATTCTCCCTCATCTCCTTGTTAATATTATTATTAGCAGGATTCAATTTAATGATTAGAAGGCAGATTACCTGTACTTTTCCGCAGTTCATCACATTTTATTAATTTATAGGAACCTACTTAATAAAACTGCTGTTTGTTCAAATTTTTAAATAAAAGTTAAAAAAGTAAAATTAAAGTAATTGAAACCTATGATTATTTAAAGTAAAACTATTTTCTTGGAAAGAAAGTAGTTCATCCCAATGGAAAGAAAGTAACATGGCAATCTGGTCAGTGTTTAACACACTGCTAATAGGAATAAAAGGATTAGCACTGAAATATAACCCTTAAGATTTTATATTTTAAAAACTAGCATGACTGTTCCAAATAAAATCCATTTTTTTTCTAAGATCATACAAGACTAACTGTGAAAAAAATCTTCAGTATCATAACAGCATCACTTTAAGACTTTTGCATAGAGCAGTGATGTCTTAGGCATCACTAAAGCTTCTTTAAGATCACACCTCATGTAAATTGCAGAACTGCATTTACAAAAATAGAAAAAGCTATTGCTATTACTATTTCTATTATTATAATTGTTATTAGGTATTAAAATGTTACTGTAGCTTTGTAAGGATTGCTTCCATGCAATGAAATATTCATTAGTGAAGATTATTAAATTCTACATTAATGTGCATCTAACAAAATGTCATCTTATTATGGCTTTACCTGACCCAGTAAAATTGTCAAGCGGTCCATCTCCAGTTGTTGTTGTTGTTTCACTGTTGTTCATGGGTTCTGTTTTGACTGCAAGAAGAGACACTACGTAGAAGAATAAGCAGACATGAGATTTTACTTCTAAACTTGTACTGGAGTCCTCATGACAGTCTCATTAGAGGTAGCCCAGCTAGAACAAGCGCACGTGCAACAGCTTGAGCCTTCACTCTAGCACCACACTGAGACAATCCACACCAGCTCTGCCTGGAATGGCCATGCAAATACACAGCTTTTTGTCTGTGCATTCATCTAGCTATTGGTTTTAGCAAATGGAGTATCTTCTGGAGAGATTTCAATCTAAATCTCATTGATTCTAACAATTCCCTAAGAGTAGCAGAGAGGAAGGAAACATTAGCTGTCAAGGGATGTAACATATAACAACAATAGTTTTGCCTGACAGGTAAAACAATTATGATATGGTTTCATGCTCATATAGAAGAAAATTACTCTCACAGTGCCAGCATGTTGCCTTTCCCCTTCTCCTTTTACAGAGCCTGCGAGGACCTTTTTGAACTAGGTCATCAGCAAGCAATTTTCCATAAATGAAGAGAGGAGTTTGAAAGAAAAAAAAGGCCAAAGAACTAGAGTAGAACACAAACAATAGCTGCGACAAGTCAGCTTCTAACTCAGAGGTTACCAAACATTTGGGTCCACTCTGAACTCAAATTATTTCTTAGAGATCATCATGCAGTCTTACCACCCAAGCTGTAACCGAAAGTACCAGAGGCAATACAGATCTTATATTTTATACGACAAAACTTATACCTGGAGAAAACATTTGGCATGGACTTTTGTAATGGAGTTTGAGAACCACCCTTCTAATTGATGTGGTAAGAAACAGCAGTAGAGAAAATATTGCAGTTTCTGTTAGCTGTCTGACTGTCAGATGTGGAAACTCTCAACATATTAACACAATTTCTTCATGAGGGTCAGTTAGGGTTGGGCATGAACATTCATCACATGCTTCTGGATATCACAGGACCAGTCAGCGCTCAGGGGCACAGAGTGAAGAGGCAATGCGGACCTGGACAGGCAGCTACCACAGTTGTATGCCAGGTATCAAAATTCTGAGGACACAGCCTGGGATTTGTGAAGAAGCCTTTCCTGCGACAGCCAGGCTGACAGAGCCCTGCCAGCAGGTCTAACATATGCCAAGGAAAGGCGTTCTCTGCCAGCTGGTTATCTGATGTGTCTGAGGCACCAACAGCTAAGCTGACCAAAGCTCTCATATGTCAACATCTCTGCATCCACTGTTTGACTTCACTGGCTACAGTAGAGGAAAGAGGAGAATTTCATGTTCTGAGCTGGCAATGTATTTAAAAACTGTTGCTCAGATTCAAGTCACCTAAATCAAGCATATAAAAGGTGCCTACTAATCTCCCTTTATGTTTAGCTGCGAGAGAGAGAGGTGCTTCCAGAGGTTGATTCAGTCCAAGTACGGCCTGAGCTGCCCTCAAGTTCACTGTCCCTCCTACAGCCCACAGAGGAAAAGGTAGTGAATAAACTAAATAAAGGACTTGGTTTCCTCATGGGAAAAATGTCCAGAACAACACCTACAGGCGCATTCTGCTATTCTTCCCTGTGTCTGTGGGCACAGTGAGCTGTTCATCGGGAACTGCACAGCTACCAATAAAGCTGCCTGTGACAAACCCTGTGTGAGTTACCTCTCCTACAAAACCACGTTCCCTTTCCAGTCGCACTGCCTAATGCATCTTATGTCATTAAGCCATATGGGATGCTGCTGATGTCTACACCTGCACAAGTGACCTACACCGAATTCAGAGGGGCACCTGTTTAGATCAAGCAGGAGAAATTGGAATGTGTTTGTCTCTGTGACTTGGAGAGTGCCCTGCAGCATTGCTGGAGCACCAGTGCCAATCAAATCAAGTTGTACCTTCTTCCTTAAGTTATATCTTAAGCTGTATCTTTCCATTTACTGTCTGAGATTAGAAATATTTGAATGTGGGTCTTTTAAATGTAAACTTCTTTTCAGTATTTTTTCTCTTTAGTATAATTACCACACCCATATAGCATCCCTGCAAGCAGCAGGATATAAATTCAATATGGAATCATCAGGGAAGAATTTTAGCCACATTTTTTCAAGCTGTTGTGCACTCCTTCTTATACTGTTAGGATTGTAGCTATTCTCTCAAAAAAAAAAAAGGAATTATGACAAAAATTGCCCCAAATGAACAAAGTAATTCCTAAGAGTAATCACTCATTCCCATTTCTATATTTATATAAGAAAGATGTGATTTTATTTTCATCAGATCAATAAAACACACATCAAGAAAAAGCTCACGGATTATTTGTGACAAAATGATTGCCTTCACTAAATGTCTCAGTCATGCGGAACATGTATTGTTGCCTGAAGCATGAAAATAACTACATTAATTTATTTTCTGATTACTGCATGCAGATGCCTCTATGTACTCCTGCAAAGTGTGAGCACCCACCTACACAAAAAAAGTACTTTTCAGTACCTTTATCTCTTTCTATTCAAGAAAGTATTTCACTATTCTCCACACTGAGCTACAGATGTCCAGTAATGCATCCAGGAAGACCGTATATGCTTAACTATTATATTTAGCAAAATTCCAGTCATGAATTGAAATGTTTACTTCAGGATTGTGCCTAGTTCTGGTTAATGCCAGCTGCAGTGCACTTCTATCAGCACCAATAGAAACCATCTTTTTTGTCTCCCTATCAAGCAAAGAATCTAAAACAAAAGAAACTCTCTCCTGTACTTAACTTGAGGGAAAACATTATATTGGCACAGTGTTTTGTTGAAAAATACATACAGAAAGTGTTTTTATATGTGCTTGATTTTAAACAGTTCTACTTTGTTGCATTCAGATTTTATGACGGTAAGGAATTCAAAATCTTTCCTCAGTGTACTTAGAGATTTTGACTATTATCTATTTTTCTTTATGTTTTATGTCATTAAACTAAGAAGGGAAAAAGCACAAAGCTAACTTACGAAAAAAAAATCATTCCAACATCAGTTCTAAAGAACATATTTTTTTTTAAATATTGAAAGATTAAAATTAAATGAAAAGCAGTCTCTAACTGGAAATACATTTGAGTGCTGCTAACAGTGAAGACTGCATGTGTGCTGCTTTCATCTGGGATGGAAGGAGCGGCTGTGTGGTGCCCAGCTGCCAGCTGGGCTTAACCCATGCCAACATGCTAACAGAGTAGAGCTACCAACATCATCAGGTGCTGGGGTACATGATGCACAGGGAGACACCAGAAGCTGGGCTTGTTCTGTCCTAGGAGGAGGAAGCTGAGGGGAGAGCTAATTGCTGCCTGCAGCTATTTAATGGGAAGGTGCGAAGATGACAAAAAAGCAAAGGCACGCTCATTTCAAAAGGTGTGCTGGGAAACAAAAAGTGGGAACAGATACAAGCTGCACTAAGGGAAAAATCCAATTAGCTGTAGGAGGAAAATTCAACACTTAGCTAGAAGCTGCCTTGAGCGACGTGGTCTAACAGAAAAGTTGGCCCTGCTCTGAGGCTTCTGCTTGGCCAAACTGACCTCCAGGGATCTCATCCAAACTTCATTCTTCTAAGACTAATTCAGAATACAGCTTCCAACAAGCAACAGCTTCTACCATATACCTTCTTTACTTGATGAAAGGATGTAGCAGACCAAAATGACTGCTACTCTGCTGACCTCTTTTTTTTTCCTCTGAAGCATCCCTCTATGTTAAGGACTGAAAATGAATGCAGAGTTTTAGGGGTAAGAGGTGCTAATACTATGCACGGAGCAAGACAAGCAAGTGCAACAGGTGTTACAGCAAACAAATCTGATTAAAAGCTCACGTAAAACAATAAAACACAGAGCTTGTCATAGGAATGATTTTCCTCTTTCTTTTAGCAAGCCTTAAGGGCTTTCCTGGGATTATACTCAAATAGAAACACAATTCTAAACATTCTACTGCCTACGGAAAATCAGATTTAATGCAAGTAAAGCAAGGACTTTCACATTATATTTCCTCACTACTAATAACTAGTACTTAAATTATTAACTTCCACATTTATATGAACATGCTGAACAGTTAAATGAGGTGACAAACTAAGTTAGCTCAGTCCTTCCTTAAACTTAAATTCTTGTAACTGAGCAGGAGCATTCACATGGAATGAGTTATTCTAGTGCAAATGAATTTTTGTGCTCAAGTGAACTTTTTTGGGGGCAAATTTTCTGCTCATATGTGTTTTACAAAAGCTAATTCTGAGTGTTTTTTTAAAAAGGAAAGTTTTTGAAATCTTCCTGACTTTAGTCTAAACCCACACAACTTAAGCACCTTTGTAATGACTTGCAGAGAAACATAGTGATGCATGTTTATACTTGTGATTAATCCCATATGTACTGCAATGATGTCACATACAGAATTATTATTAATCATTACAACTCATGACAATTAATAATGCATATCAGAAAACCCATAAATGAAAACAACAGCTTGGAAAATTTGGCCAAATATTTGTAAAGTGGCAAGCTATATGGCAGTGGCACATTAGACATAAGTTTTGATTAGTAATAGAAGTCATAGTAAGAGTAGTAATAAAAATGTCAACCTCGACTAGTGCTCAGGTAATCATGCAATGCTCTACTTAAAAACAAAAGAAAAGCAAATGGGCATTCTGTGAAAATTCCATTGTTCTGGCTTCCACCAATGCTGACTACTGGCAATTCCCAGCAATTCTGAACACCAGGAGACAATCCCATGTAGCCAGCTAGGCTAATTATAAGCGGGTTAAGTTCTCCTTGCTCCTCAAATGACTTTCAAAGCATTTAAGACAACTACTTATTGCAACTTCCCAACAGTTTTCTGGCTGTGGGAAAAGCCTTTGAAAAGGGGCAGGAAAAAAGGCGTGAGGAGGAACCCCATGAGCACGTTCAAACTGCATAACAAAAGACCAGAGCACACCGAGAGAGCCGTCACACAGCAGTCATGGGGACACACCACACACACATGCACTGTACCAGGGTCTCTCATACTTGTTGCAGAGGAGGGAGTACTGCAGCTCAGCAACCAGTCTGCAGTATTTAACACAGTCATGTTGTCTCCTGAGAACAGGAATGGTGCAACTGTTCATTCTGCCAGTGTCTGTTCAGTGTACCCGAACAGCCTCCAAGGCAAGCCAGTGTTTTGGCACTTCAAGTCTTTTGACTGAACTGTATAGTTTTTTTAACTGGTTTATTTATGCACGTTGTATAGTATAGAGGCATCTAGTTACTAGTGTTCTTTAACAGCATGCTTGAAGTTTTGTCTTCTCTTTATGCTGGAATCAAGATTCTATTTAAAAATATGGTTCAGTCCTTTTTTGCAGAGCTCATTTACCCTCATAGGCACATACACCCATACACTTTTTATGAACATTGACAGACTTTTTTTAAATAGAGTAAGTTAATAAAATGCTCTACCTTTTGGCTAGAAAGAACAAACAAAAATTTTTTTCTTAATGCTAACTGTTAAAATAGACAGCAATGTATAAACTTTAAAAAAGAAGGTTGAAACTCTAGTTTGACTCATATCCATGGCGTCACTCTAATGGACTGCACCTCAGAATGTGGCACCCTGCCTCCCACTGCTCCAATTCAGCTATGGCAGAATGGATTATATGAAAGCATAGGAACATCTGTGCTGTGGTAGTGCTGTCCCTACAGTATCACCTACAGCAGTAATGACCAGCTACTTCTGAGAAAAATCTAACAATCCCTTTTTTACAAACTTTCATTACCTCTCAAGAAATGGAACTCTTCATGAAAAAAAAATCACCTAAGTCTAATTTTGATGCACTTCTTTTGACAGTGATTTTAATTTAACCTAAATGCATGTAGCTCAGAGCATAAGAGTAAATTATTACTCATCAACGAAGTACGACACAGAAAATGTAATTTATTTCAACTTACCAACAGGTATAAGCAAACCTTTAACACTGAGTTAAAATCAACCATTCAAAAATTTTCCTTATTTCATATTTGCACCTTGTTTCAGTTCTGCCTCTTACTTCAGTTGGTGCAAATCAAAGAAGTGATGTTGCAATTAGAGATTCACACTTGTATGTATTTTTTGTATATATTTTTTCATAATTCTTCAAGAGTTTATAATTGGTTATACCATCATTTTTGAAATTATGTTAAAAAATGCGCACGTTTAAAATCTAGCCAAAACCTTCTGTGTGCCAGCTGTGTCTCATACTTACCTCCTGTTCCATTTGTCGTAACTGATGTGCTACTGAGATTAGATTTATCCAGTTTGGAACTACCTGGTGCATCACTACTTCCAACGAGATTATGAGGACTGGCTAGATCCTGCATTTCCATAGACCTGTTAAAAAACAAGGTCACAGTATTAATGCATTGTCATACTCTCTAAAATAATCTGATTTTTCTTAATAATTTGATAACTTTTTTTTTTTGTGGAGAGTTTGCAATTCAGCCAGATTAACAAATCAATACAGGTTCCTTTGACATCTTTGCTTTTTATCAAATCTAGGAAAGTAGTTAATAATTTTATATGAACAGCAGCAATGCTAATATTTTTCGCTTTTCCTTTAGGTATTGTGAAGTGACACAAGATTATGAAACTGCCACTGCACACACCACAGAGTTTGTGCATGAAGAAGTGCATATATATGGATGGGCAGATGGAGAGACAAATGAACAAATTCAGATATAGGGGCATTTCTTAGAAGGAAATAGAGAAATTATGTGAAAAGTCAGCCATTACACAGAAAGCCAAAAAAGGAACTTCTGCCTCCCATTATTTGTATTTCAACCACCAGTAGTCACTGCATCCACGCTAAGTCATAGGAACAGATCAGACCATACAAGCGAATGAACAGAATTTTCATGTAGATTTGGAAGATTCTTCACTCTTAAAAATGTGTATATTCTTATTGGCTCACTTGGTACTTGTTTTCTTCTGAGTAATTTCTAGGAAGCTTGCAACATTTCAAGTGGATTTAGACTGCAATGAATTCCAGTATCACAGTTACACTGGGGGCCTGTAGATTGCTTTCATGCCTTTTTCAGACAAAGACAGAGCAGACAAGGAACATTTCGTGTTAGACCAGTACTTGCAATCCAATTTGCAGTGTGTGCACTTGCTTCATTTATAAATTAATTATACAGATTTTTTTTTCCCCAGAGAAACAATTTTGCTGTATATAAGCAAAGTTGCCAGCCCACTGCGACAGAAGCATTTACCATATGTGTACTGAAAAGGCCAACAGAAAGATTGTCTCACAGAGCTGTAAAAGCCCAATTACTTTGTAGAAGGTTGAGATGGCTACAAAAGAGATGAACAGTTGGGATAGTTCACTAAGAACAACAGCTCCCATATATTCATATTCTGACCAGAATAATCAGTGGCAAATCATTATGGCAACACTCAACATCTTAAGTATCTATTCCAAGTTTCATTTTGAAATTGCCTGGCTTCTGTGGTCCACACATCCTCCTCGTGGGAAAAAAATCCCCAAACAAAATCCCACTACATGTCCATCGAATATGTGTCTGCTGTCTTAAACTACTTTTTTTCCCTCCAGAAAATGAAATTATCTGCTATTTTGTGCTCCTAATTCTGCTGATCTCCTGGATGCTTTACTCCCTCACATTGCATTCAATTTAACCCAAGACAAAGATTACGGCTTAGAGCTTTCATACCCTGAATATGTCAAAAAAAAAATGCAGGAAATACTACATTTCAGCTGGGGAAATGAATGAAGGCCTTACCCAAAGGCACATGAAGCAAAGAATCTCATTTACTCCAGTAAATGCCTGAGTCAGCCACGAGATACACTGATAGCTACTGGCAGGATAGCCTCCCGAGCAGCACTCTGGATGAGCAGGGAAAAACTGGTATTGTTGGAGGCCATGCATCAGCAGGTAAGAATTTTACAGCCATATTCAAGGCATAAACTGAGATCTGAACTGTGCCGAATCAGATTTCTTCATCTAATTGTATAAACATTTCTACACATCTGTCAGCATATTTACTGTCTACTGGAAATGTGATCAGTCTAAGATGAAATAAAATGAACTCAAGTTGTTTGCAGGTCTGCCAGTTTTTGTTTAGCAGTTTCTGTACAAGGATAGCAGCTAAAGGTTAAAAAAAGTCTATGAGTTTCCATCTTATATGTATTTAAGGGAGCAGAAGAATGCTACACAAAATAAACAATGCGTGTTTCATTGCATATACAGTGTAATGCTCCCCACGTGTTCACTTGGCAGTTTTAGATATCATGATTTCCTGTTTAAGTATGATCAGCACACAGATACCTAACGGGTAGTTCCAGCTTACAAAGTTCACATGTGTTTTTTCCCCTTGGCTAGCATGAAAATTACAATAACTTCTTTTCAGACAGGCACATATCATTGCCACAGATGCAATGACTTCAGAGGCATTTCATAAGCAAAATCACTGGTTCACCTAGCTAGTGTGTTTAAGTAGTGTCCATCTTAAGCACTTTTCACAGTCAAATGAATCAGGTTTTCTTAATCAAATTAGACTTTCTTAATCGCAAAACTAAGTCCACTAACTCTCATTTGCTTGTCAGAGAATATAAGCAATCAAATTTTGTAAAAGGAATACTTTTTGTTTCAAACCAGTAGGAAACCTGCTGTGCAGAAAAGTATTTTGATCACCTGAATTTGTTTTCTATAACAAACAGCCTCCCAGTCCACAGACATGGCAAGTTAATTAACTAAATCTATTTTAAAAGTAGTGCATTCACAAATAGACATTTTCTCTGCATGAGTAAAAGACATCTTGCATTTATTGGTAGTCTATTAAGAATAAAAAGGATATCCACACCAATAAAAAGTTTCACAAAACCATGTGTATACATTCTTCTTATTCTGGGTGCTCTATCCTGTGTGAACAAATACAGGGATTACTTTAATATATCTCTATGTGATTTATTTACTGAAGTTCACATTACCTTCTGTGTAACACATGTCATTCAATTCACTTTTCTGGATGCATTTAGTTTACTTTTAGCCTAAAAAATTCTCAGGAAGATGTAACAGACTTAATAAAATCTTACCTTTCAGTGAATGGAGAATTGAGGAAAAATACTTAGTAAAATGGATGAAATAATTCCAACATCTTGAATTCATTTTGTCAAACTAAATGTTTATCAGAATCCTGCTTTCACTGACTTAATAAGAAGCAGGTTGAGGTTCAGTATGTGCTTTCCAGAACTAAAAAAAAGTTTAAAAGAGATCTCTGAAGGACTAATTAATACTTCTAAGTTTATGCAGCTACTTATTAAAGACTTTTCTAGTAAATGGTATGTGTTTCAATTTAGACAGAATAAAGTCTGTTGTTAAAGATGCTTAAAAACTGCACCATTCAAGTTTATTTTACTTATTTTGTTTCTCTGCCAGGCACATTACTGTTTGAGCTGTAGTCTTCACCCTCCCTCATTGTCTCAAACTGCTTTTTAGAATAAGTAAGTAAAATGCTAATTCGTATAAAAAGATAAATTTTGACAGGAAATTGATTGCTTTGTAAGAAGTTTTAATTATCTCTTGACTGATGGAAGAAGGTTTGCATTACTCCCGGTTTCTGAGCAAAAACCTGAAACCTGGCAAGACAGATTTGTCTTTTATTCTGCTTTGGCTATGCTTAAAGTCTTTGAAAGTTGGTATTTGCACATGCTTAGTGGATAATTTCAGAGGCTTACAGAAAAAGTCTCTAAGACATCCCATTTCACAGAACAGTCTCCCAGATCTCAGACGGCTTTAACTCCAACTGTGGACAACCCTACTCAACCGGAGCAGCTTTGTATCAAAAACATGGCTGTGTGGGAATCCTGGGCCTTCTCCATCAGAGCACATTTTGTTCTCTGGCCTGAAGTTGATGTTTTCAAGGGTTATCCTATGCTCAGAAGTGGAATAAGGAACAGCATCCAAAGAGACAAATTCTACCCTCTTCTGTCCCCTCTTTGCAAGTGTGGGTGAACAGAACTTGTGTCACAGCCCAGATCACCAAAGTGGAGCGTCCAGCACCATAACCCAACCTTGCACAGGAAAGGTGCAACTATGGCTAATTATGATTGCCTCATTTGACAACTGCATCTCTGTATTTCTGCATAGCTTTCATTTGTATTATTTTAAAGCTAAAAAGCTCAAGCCTTGCTTCTATGGTAGTGTTTCTTAAATTTCTCTTTTTCTCCCCCCATTCATTACAATCATATACCCATTCCTGCTCTGCTTCTCTTCAGCAAAGATAAAATCTATTTTCAGAAAATCTGTATTGTTATAACTGTTATCTATCTGCATTTCCAATTATTGTGAATGTGGACTAAGAGCTGGGTCCTTCCACAACTTGTAACTCCGTTGATTATTCATTAATTCTACAAATAGAACATATTTACATAGCTTTCTTCTTGAAAGAGATCATGTTTTAAAATGTAAACTTTTTGCTACATAATCTGCTTTTACTACAGTTCAAACTTTTTAGCCAAGTTTGAAAGTATGAAACTATTTATCAGAGATTTATAAAAGAATATTTTAGTATGAAAACAAAGAACTTCAAATTCCATCCCAACCAGAACATTTTACAAATACCAATTCCTCTGTGCAGAATTTGAACCAAATCCAAATTACAGGAGAACTGAAAGAAAGACTAGTTAGAGGCTATCTAAAACTGAATAATTTAATGTAGTTTATAAATTAATCGTAAGAAAAAATTTTAAACTATTGTAAAGGATTTTCCCTTTTACAAGTCTTTGATAGGAAATTTGCTACATACCTTTCTTTAACAGAATCTCACTAAACTTCATTGTGGCAAAAATACATATTATTATTATTATTATTATTATTATTATTATTATTATTATGCTAGTTTCCCCCCCTGTTTCTCTTCTACTCCTCCTGTTGTAACCCCAGTTCTTAAGCACTCCATTCTTTCTCGCAGAAAGATTATTGGAGTCTTGTCCAATTAAGATATCAGCTATCTTGGAGCTTCTGAAATTATAAAAACAGGGAATTTCCTTTTACTTAAAATTAACTTTTAGTGCAATTGAAAATTTGTGTAACATAACTGTTCAAACTTGGCTAAATCTGTTTCCTACTGATAGCAGCTCAGCTCTCAGAAAAACTACACAGTTTTGAAGATAACTGGAGTAATTTTTTTCCTTTTCCCACCTAAAATATTTATCCAGATCTTTCAGCCATGTTCTGAGCAGGACTGTGAGCTCACCTCTCTTTCAGACATGCAGTCTGAACTAGCTCTTACAAGACTTTATTCTGACAAAAAAATATCAAAATGGATGCACATACAATAATGTCATTAGTCCAATAAAATCTACATAAAATCTGCAACAAAGTTTAAACAATCAATAACTTAGATGCATCATAATTATAAAGGTTTTTTTTCCTAATGTTTTGGGGTTTTGTTGTGGTTTTTTTTTAAACTGTATATTATGCAATACATTAATAAATAGGCCAGATATTTTTCATGTTTACTTGCACCTACAAGAACTGTATTTTTTATAATAACATATTATTATTCAATTAAAAAGAAGTTACACCAACACTTTCAAAGACTCCAGTGGGTTGTAAGAGAGAAGGTGAAGAGAGAGAGATTCTGGATGATGGACAGGTTTCCAGGGAATGTACACTTGTATACAAATACATGTACAATAACACAAAGATACATGCAAACTTTTAATAATTCTTTTGTGCTAAATATACATGTGTCTAAGAGTGTATAAATAAGCAAAAAACTTCTCAACACCTTTCCACGGAAGACTTCCACAAATAGTGCAACACCACATACAGATTAAGAACACTTCTCAAATGAGCAACATTTCCAATCATTTCACCAACCCTAAAATACAGGTTAATAGTATCTTCCTTTCTAGGTGCTTTTACACTGTTTATGGCAGATGCTGTAAATTTTTTATCACTGTAAGAGGTAAAGAAGAAAGAGCAAAACCAGTGAGATAAATTTGTTCCATTGAGACGACTATCCCTCTTGTTTTCCCCAGCTCATCAACCCCACCTATATATCTTCTTAAACTTAATAGATGGCCAAAATAGCAGAACTTTTGCTATTCTAGACACGATAGCACGAAAGCATGCCCCTCCAACACACAAGTTCTGGGAGCCTGCCAGAGTTTAAAACAAATAATACTGCTGGACACTAGCAAGACCTCCTTCCCACTCTTCTTGAGGCCTCCTTTCTTAACTTGTTCAGTGATACAGTGTTAAGAAGCAGTAAAAAAGTCATGTTATATTGATAAAAGCAGCAAAAACTCCTCAGAGTTTCATTTTATTCTTTTTTTTAACCAAACAGAAAAGACGTGCTAAACTTTTTGCAACCATTTGGGGATAGGAGGTGGATTATAGTTGTATAACATTTCTGTTTCTTATGTGTTTGTAAGTACAGTGTCAATATTCATATTAAGAAAGTAATGGAGAGAGGCATAAGTAAAGTCACATTCATATTTAAAAAAAAACCAAAACAAACAAACCCTTCCATCAATCTACAACAAATGTAAGATAGAGGGTATCAAAGAGAGGAAAACTAAGTGGAATTAAAACATCAGTTTTTCTACCAGGTTAAGGAATACCACATAGACAATAAAAAGTAAAAATATCACAAGGTTCAGCTTTGCAAAACTGTAAGTATGAAGTAAAGATTGTAGTAGACTCCCTGTGGACTATTCATTACAAGCTTGAATATCACCATGCAGCTCCCCAGCACATGAATTCAAGCTCACAGGGAAATAACCTCTACCCAGATACTGCAATAACTACACTGTGGGGAGGGTCCTTCTAGTACAAAGAAGCAGTAATTTGAGGAAAATTCAAAACTGCCTGATTTTGTTCATTAGCTTTTTTGATCTCAAATAAACTGCTTATCTTAGAGAGGATGGGACTCCTTAGGTAATTCTTTGGGGCAAGAAGGGGAACAGGTTGCGATTGTATCTCAGTTTTGCTTTCCTGCCTATTGTCCTTCTCTTGGCTATTCAAGCTCTCATACCAGGAGAAAAAACCCTCCTGCAGGCAGTATTACTTTACAGGAGCTGTCTGGCAGGCAGTGCCTGGGATGCACTCGATGCAGAGGGCTCAGCTGAGAGCGTGGGCACGCAGGTTCAGTGACAAAGGCCGGCATTGTAGTTTGCCCCCTTACACCGTTCGCTGCTAGAGAAAAAGGCATTTCTTTTAACAGCACTGCAGCTTCTTCCCCGCCCCCCATTCCCATTTCCCCAGTTAAGCTTTTGCTATCACCCTCCCTTTTTGACCCTGTGCCACCTTGAGCTTCTCTGTGCTTCCTAACAACCAGGTGTCAGGGATTTTTTGTCTTTATTAAATCTATGCTTCCCTCTTTTCTCTCCACATGAGCAACTGCCAAAGATTGAAGTTTTTGTTAATCTAGTATGTGGCAATTGCTATAGCAATAAGCAGATATTATTATTTTACTGAAAGGGATATATGGATTTGTTCTTTGTGAGTCTAGTGAGAAGATATGACTAAATATTGTGAAAAATAATTGCTTACAAATTCAAGTTTATTTTCATCAGAAAAGAAAAAGTGATATTTTCTTCTTGTGCCTGAAAATTACAAGTTTAGGTTTGCTCTTATGATGAATAAACACGCCAATGAATTTAGACAGCTTGGACTGTTGTGCTGTATAATTGTTGAAAACTATTATTTGCTTAAAAGTCAGTAACTGCATGATTTCCCTGGTTTCTGATTGACTGAGACATTTTGTTTCAGTTTAATGTCATTTAATGTGGTTTCCAGAAAACCACAGAAAATTGTCTATTTTGGTGCAGTTCAGCTGGCCACAAATCCACATTACATTAATTCTTCACTGCTTTATGACTTTTATTGGGAATGAATGTCATTTCCCTGTCGCAATTAAAAGACAACGTAAAATTAATTTGGATTTCCACACTTCTGGATAAAACACAGAATAATATCTAGGAGCCATTTCTGAATTTTCCTGTTGGACATGTAGCTGATTTGTTCAAAGCCAACAAGGATTAAAATAAATAAATAAAAATCAAGAGAGAGATTTTTCAATTACAAAACACAGGTTCACAGCAGTGAAATAGGCAAGCTGTCACTGAAAAGTTAAGTAATGGGAGGCGCTTTTTCCCATATGGTCTTCTGCCACCTCATCTCCCCACTCTGAAGTTTAAGATGGGTTTGATTTGATGAATGCAAATGATAGTTTTATATGGGAAACTGTTACATTCTGATTTAATAAATGATGCAAACACAAAAAGCAAATCTATGCAGAGCAATCCCTTCTGGACAGCTGCGTCTCAGCCTTTGAGGTCTCTTTTCTGGGCTATCCTAACGTGACAACCACGGTTTTGATGTGATGGAATTTCAGCTCAGGGTTTACACTACAGTCACTGGAGGAAGTATCTGGAAAGAGGGAAAGTGGTGTCTGAATAGAAGATTCCTGTCTTCTCAAGGAAAAAGGCAGCTGGTTGGAGAATACTCCAAGAGCGAGACAGAGAACATCTAAACTAATAAGCATCAAGGACCAGGACTGAAGGAACAGCACACAGAAGGGCGGGGTGCTCAGTTCTCTCAGTCCACGCACAGGCTGGCCCATCCTGAGCCTGGGTGTGTGAACGGAAAACACACAAAGGTGCACAGACACCTGCTACTTAAAAAAACTAAACTAAACTAAAAACCCCCAATGGCTAAAGTAGGTTTTGAAGTCCTTATGTGAGTATTTAAATAAATCAAAAGTGATAATGACCCCACAGTTCCACAGGGAGCTGTCAAGCATCCAACTTTCATGCAATACAAACTACCAGCTTACAGATATGTAAGATCTGAAAGCACATCTTTGGATCATAGGGCCACATTTTCAAAAAGAAATTCACCCAGCAGCTTCTGATCACTTCCAGATGTGACTGATACTCGCAAATACTGTGGTTCTTACAACTTGATGTGCTGTGTCATAAACAAATAACAAACACCTCTGTGGAGATGGCTGGAATGCAAAGAGCAGGCCTTCCTTCCTATGCCACAACTTGTGCAGACCAACTGCTCAGAGTCATCTGGAAAATCTGCTGCAAATTTCAGAGTCCCTTCTACATCTCTGGCAGGTGACCTGGTTGGACATAAGGAGCAGGTAAAAAACCCAATGGCTGAAGAATCTCACATAGCCTTTCTTTGGTGGTCTTGAGTTTGATTTGAGCAACAAAGACTATTTCTTATATATACAGAGGAGTGCGGAGACGATCAGCTCTGCCAGTTACTAGCCTGTAGCTAATCTGTCCTTTGTAAAACACAGCCTTCAAAGTGACACTGCTTACTGCAGTGATAGTTTTATGAATTAGAATAATGTCAACCGTATTCATGCCAGACGATACTTAAGCAAATCTAAAATAGGGAAATCAGGGATGAAGGGCTGGGAATTTTGCTGTTGGCTTCAATGGAGCCTGGACTGCATGATGTATGTGTGAACTCATATTTGCATTTAAAAAAAAGCAAGGGGTGGATTGTGTCTGACTCACCCTAAATTGAGATGTCTGTTATATTTCAAACTGGTTATTGAAACACAGTTCTTCTTCACCAGGGAATGTCCAAGGAAAAAGAAACTCTTTCAGGTATGCTGTATTACAAGTGACCATACCTCATTTTAACGTAATTTCTTTAACCACCAGTACAGTGGCCTTGCAAGAACTTCATCCACTTCCAGAAAGGATGAGTTATGATGACAACTAGGCAGAATACAGGGGTTGCCAAAAACTTGTAGTTTTCATGCTCTATTCATATTTTAATGCAAACATTCTGAATCTTCTCTGGGATTTTTACTGGGGGGCTAAATATAAAATACAGAGAGTTACTGGCAAGCAGTCTTAACATGGGAAACATTAACACATCTCACTTTTAACAGTGAAGTTCCCCTTAGAAGTTAAACTTGATCTGAATCTTGGCTCCCAAGATAAATATTCTGTAGTTTACCTCATGTGGAGCACTTAAGTTTGGCTCCAAAACAGTTTGTGTCAAAAGTAATTATTTCTGTTCTCTAATCGCCATCCCAACAACAAGTTTGGTTTAGAATGTAAAACAAATACATGCAACTTGCTGACTGCCTGATGCCTTGACTGCTTCAGCATCTGATCATTCCTGTAAGGTGTAGCTGGGCACAGCCACTCTGGACAGTAAGGTACACTAGGTGTGCTGCACACATCCCTTGTCATTTTGCCCAGGAGGTCTTATTGCCTTTACATCCGAAAGAACTTTCTATAACTTATTATATTCAAAACAAATTCCATTATTCTGAGCAAGAGTGAGAATGATGCTCTGATAAATGCAGCAATGCTGGCTGTCCTTTACAGTAGATATAAAATGATTACATTTCATTTTGCTTTGCTGTTTGATTTTCCCAAGTTATTTTATAATTTGAGAGTTAAAGCATACATATCTTTTTCATTTGGGGAGAAGTAGGTGATTTTTCTAAGAGTTAATAAATACATGTCACTGAGAACTCTGGGGCACAGTTCCCCTCCCCTGAATTAGTCCCTTGGGCCATAAGAAGGGGAAGGTAGCAGCTGCAAATCTGTAACACCTCCAGTTCCAGTTCACCCTTCGTGCTGATAACCCAGCCACCGGGCCAGGGCGTACCTCTCTGGCCAGAGCTGCTGCTCCAGCCCTCACTGCCCGGCACGCACACAGCAGCACTGGGAACCAGCCTCTCCGCTGGTGTCCGTCCTTTACAGCTCCCTCTGCTAAAAGCCTGGCTTACACCAAACAGCTTGAGCTCACCAAGACTTCTGACATACCACCTACCCTTTTAAAATCATTAATTATCCACTTTTGTCCAAATACTGAGGGAAAAACAAGGTAGGAGGAAACAAGTCCTACAGTGCTGTTGTTTTTAAGTCCACCCACATCCATATTGCAGATGTAAGACTGGAACTTTACTGCATTTAGCACAGGTTCCCCGGCAGTTCCCCAAGAACCTGGTTTGTGAGACAGGGCAGGGTGCGAGATGTTCACAGCAACATTATTACTTTTTATAATACAATTATTCTTGTTTCTCAGCAAATGTTAAAATATTGCTGTTGGGAAACATGGTAGAATAATGAAATGCTAAGAGAGATGAATGTGCTTCTCTGGTACTATTTTGAGAAAGTTAAGAAAAGCACTACATCTTTGAGAGCACAGGGGTTTATTTTCTATTTAATTTAATCTACATAATTAGAAGGAAAATAAGACCTAAGCCTGAAATAACACAGGAATAAAATATGATCTTATGTCTAGTCACCTGCCAATTACTTCTACACTGAAAAGCAAATAAAATCCCCAAACCCTTAAAGTGACAGAGATTTAGTTGTAAATTGAAACAGAACTTAAACGGAATTCACCAAACAGGATGTTCTCCCTCTCTGCCCTCTTCTGCACTCGCACCACACAATAAATAATTCTGTTAAAAAGTTGATCCATGGAATTGCTTTATTTATTTGGGCACTGCATATGCCTTTCTCCATAGCTCTGCCAAACATACCTTCCCACAGACTTGCTGCTTCAGTCCTGGGCCCCTCTTAAATGGCAGACACAAATCCCCTATGAATTAGATTGAGGCCATCATACTAATTTTCACGTTTAACCAAATCCAGATTTGAACTTAGGTTTTCAAAGGTGGACGGCTAGTGGAAGGCAAGTATGTTTCATGCTTCAAGGGGAGGTAAAGTTACTTCTGCTCTACAAACGACATTAAGAAATTCCCAAAGAAATTTGACAATAATATGGACTCAGATCACAATAAATTATATCACTTGGCAGCTAAATTGGAGAACTAAGTCCAGAATTGCCAACAAAACTCAAGACACACATTTGGATATATGGAAAGCTTTGCAATGACTAACAGAAAGGAGCCGGCACAGGCATCTTGTGAGACCCATAAAGAACTTTATCAGTTTGAGGGTTTTTTTAATAAAATTGTTCAAAAGGAGAAGATAGAACAGACAGACCATCTGCAATGTAACCACATAAAAGACCCCTGGGCAAATCCAAACCCATTAGCAGAAGTGCTTGACAAATCTGCCAAAGAGCCAGATGCTGCTTGTGGAGGAGCCTCTTTCCCTCCTTGTCATCTCGATCCTCTGACTTCTGTTCCCAGAGGAGTACAGTGATGACTGGTGCTCCAACTAAGCTGTGTGTGGAGAGAGCTGGGGTACAGAGCTGCTCTCTGATAAGGCTATCTTAACATAAGGAGCGGAGACCAAGCCTAAAATATTACAACAGGTTTAACACACATTTGTGTAATTTGTGGAAGACACAGATGTTAGAAAGAAAAGCAAACTGGCAATTACCATATTTGCATGTGGTCTCAATTGCCTTGTTCGCATGTGATCTCTGCTTATATGGATTTTTTTGGTTCATTCTTGTCCTTAGCTGGGAGAGAGTTAATTTATTCTCAGTAGCTGTTACAGTGCTGTTTCGGGTTCAGCATGAGAATGTTTTGGTTTTGGTAAGTCATGTTTATCCTAAGTCAAGGACTTTTTTCTTTTGTGTCTCATGCTCTGCCAGTGAGGAGGTATGCAAAAAAGGCTGGGAGGGAGCCCAACTGGGATAGGCGACCTGAATGGGCCAAAGGGATGTTCCACATCATAGAACGTCATGCCCGGCATATAATCTGGAGGAGTTACCTGGAAGGGGGGTTTATCTGGGTTCTGGGACAGGGTCTGGCATTAGTCAGCAGGTGGTGAGCAATAGTATTGTGCATCACTTGTTTGTTGGGTTTTTTTTCCTTTTATTATCATTGTTATTATTTACTATGATTAGATATTTTACTTTGTCTCAATTATTAAACTGTTTTATCTCAATCAAAAGTTCTGCTTTTGATTCTTCTTCCCATTCCACTGGGGTGGGCTTGTGGGGGTGAGGTGAGAGAGAGGTGTTTCATGTAAAAAGCAACCTGTACCTATCTCAGAATAGGGGATTTGGATCTCTATTGTCATTTTTTTTTCAATGTCTACATTCTTCTAGAAATTTGTTCAACTAGATTTGAAGTGCAAAGTAGGTGGAATCAAATACCCTTACTATTCAGGCTCACCAATGGTAAAATATATTTGGAGTATCCAAGAGGTCAGTGAAGATGGAACAGAGTGTGAATTAGTACTCCTGTGTACTGCTGTAATGTGATATGACAGAGCAAAAAATAGAGCAAGAAAGAAAGAAACAGAGCTCCTTCTCATTGCCATTACATGTGCTGCACACATAAGAAGAACAAACACTCATTTTATGGCTCAAAATCCAGTTAACTTTTAGGATAAGGCTCTAGGAAACTAAGCAAAAACATTTACAGGTGTAATCTTAGGTTATGTTCTTTCACTCAAAACCAGTATTTACCTTATCTAAGACATTCCTAAAGGTTCAAAAACTATAAAAGTTTGATGGATATATAAATTAATACAGAAACACATGCTCCCTTGAGCAAACTCAAAAATCACAAGGCATCTTTGATCCCCAAAATCTCCAAATTACTTCCACTAACACTTCAGTTAAAATCTTGTTTATGCAGGTTTTTTTCAATGTGGTGATACAAATTTTAAAAAAGAATATTCAAAACTTCTTGGGTTTTGTTGCTTTCATTTATTCCAAACCCTGACCCACCACTGACTCAGGTTAATGGAAGTCTTAACACTGAAATGATCTGGCTTGGGATCACACGGATAAATTATTAATAATATAATAGAAAATATGTTATGCCCAATATTAACAAAAAGACCCAGGAATTTGTAACAGACATGAAATATAAAAAATACATTACTTTTATTGTTATAAGCCACAGGGATCTGTTAATATAAACCATTAAAATACTTCCTTATGATGTCATCAGTTACCATGTATTTGCACTCTAAATAGATTATTGTAATTTCTGTAAACATATTATATATATTTTTAGAACTCTTTGGGGGCTTGATCCAGAGCCAACAAAAGCTGACGGGCAGACAATGACCAGCTTCAATAGGCCTTGGGAAATCAGAAGACTGAATTTCTAAATTAACTAATGAGAACATCAGCGTTCAGAATGCAGAGAGATACCACACAGACTGCTCTAAAAATAGGAAAGACTTGCATTGCCTGAAAACTACATGCCTGAAAATACAATTCACATAGCAAGGCAACACACTCCTTGTAGGCACTGTTGTGCAATTGCCATGGTTGCTGTGTGCCATCCAGTTACATGTATGTGAACAGACATCTCCCTAACCATGTTACTTTGATTGATTCCAAATGCCTAAGTGGCATGCAAACTAAATGAGTGCACCAAACCTTTAATAAGTAACAGATTTGTATAAAACATTCTCTGCAAGCTAAGCTTGTGTGTCCCAGAATGTAGCCTTTATGAGAAATCTTATTCCACAATGTAGTTATTTTAAAATTGGAAAATTGTTGTATATACTTTTTGCCAGTCACTGTCTTGGCTGAGAAGTCTGGGCTTGATCCTGCCAAACACTTATCTTAGGTGAAGTGTTTATAAGTATAGTGGCCTCGCTGACATGAATGCTATATTCTGGCATATACTATCCCTACTGTTGACTAGTTTTTCTTCCAGTTCCCAAAATTACTTGTGGCAATCTTTCAATTTCAACTTTAATTATTCTGTCTTTTCACAGTAAATTTGTTTTGCTGTATCTGTTCCTCCTTATAGTTTGCCCCAAGCCCAAGAAATACTAGCAGCTAGTCACAAAGTCCTTTCTCCTGGCTAAAGATTACTCTTATTTTTGCAGGTATTCCCTTCTGGAACTCAACATTTTTGCAGAAAAGCTGAATCTGTAAAATTGAAAGAAATGCTTTCATTGCCTTTAGTCATGTTGTGTGTCTATCTGGTCTTATAATAAATCAGCAGAGCAACAGGTGATTGCTGGTGGAGTCTGCATGGTTGCTTAAGAGAAGAGGGATACAGTAAACTGTTTTCCCAGTCAATAGAAAGATCAGGTAAATGACATTTCAGAAGTGCCTACTTTACATGTCTACTTCAGGATGAGAGGAATCTTACCTTCAAAATCGAAATCAGTCCTCTCAATAACTCATTTCCTCAAATGAAGCCCATTTATCACGTCATTGTGATCTGCATATTATTCAGTATGAGGTACAGTGGAGCTACACTTCTCCTAATTCAGAAAAACATTACCCTCCCTAGTCAAGATAAGCTACATGTGGTTCACAGACAACAAACCCTTCCTGCCTTCTAAAAAATGTCTGACATGGATGAGAAAAAAATGAGAGAGCCTAATATGTTTCAACGACACATAGGAAAGCTAGGTAAACTGGTTTGCTCACTTTTCCTGCACAAACAGTACTCTTTATTTCTTCTGTTATAATTGCTGAAACTTTAATGACAATGTCCATAGCTATTGCCGGCTTTTCTTGCCCAGCAGCTCTATTGTAAGCTCCTCTTTGCTATGCAACAATAATGCTGTTCATCTCTTGAACTGCAAAGGAATGGCAAGGTGCTGCTGGTATCACTCTGCTAGGAACTGGTATGCAGAGGGTCAACTCTTTTCAAAGTCATGGGAAAGGCATGGCAGACTCATCACTGAATCTATCAGATGCTTGTAAAGCTTGGATTTGGGTTGAGGAGTTACAGTGTTAGATCTGGTGAAAATGGGCAAGCCAATGCCTGACTGAAAGAAACAACCATCACTGCAATCATTTTGAGACAAGGCTGTTAAGGCCTTGTTGAGGGAATTAGTGAGTGAAAGAAATGTCAGGTGTCTTTTACACAGTTCCGACTGATGAGAATGAAACACTTTTGATGATCTGGCCATCTGGAACAAGATGTAGAAGATGCCTGTTATTTTCATTTTTTTAAAATGTGTGGATGGTCATGGAAACACAGCTTGGTAATGCAAAAAGGCAGCGTTAGCAGAGCTCAGATAGAGTGAGTGCAGTGAACATTGCATCCACGACAGTGTGCCCAAATTGCAGAGGAAACAAACTTTGGTCAAGTGAAGTAATGGGAAAACTGTGGTAGCTCTCACTGACCATCCATACCATCTATTTACTTGCGAATGCATTAATGCATTCAGTTATTCACAACAACTGTCTGTGGACATATACATGTACTCTGTATCCTGACCAATGAAAAACCATGACTAGGTATCAAAATGAGACCAGTGAGAACATGTGAAAGTATAGTTCTCATTCAGAAATTTTAAGAGAGACTTTTAAGATGAAACAGAAATAGGAATTCGTGTCTTTTAAATCTTAATATGTAGTGCTCTTTTAAGAAGCGTGGGTGTAGAAGAACAGAACAGCAATCATCTGATGAACAGCTGTAACCTATGCTAAGAACCTATATTAAATGGAAATATTGGAGACCTTTTTTAAACACATAAAAAAAATCCCTCTGCGCTTTTCTGAATAGTTGCTTTATCTGGGAACTGGGTCTTTGCATATGATTCAGTATTAACCAGTTACCATCACTGGTGAATTTGTAGTTTGATAATGCACAGGGACGAACCCTGTCTAGCTGGTATTAACGCAGTAATTGCAATGCCTCTGATTTACACTCTTCTTACAGCATCTGATAAAAGTTTTAAAAGGATTTGCTTAAGACGGGCTCCATTTCCCTTTCTTTTACCTTTACAATTTTTTTTAAAAGCATGTAAAGGAAAAGTCAGGAAGAATGCATATCACTGGAAATCCAGGACCCACAGGTTTGTAGTGAAAATGATGCAATAAGAATAGAGGGCTTCTTGCTCTGTAGGGCTTAATTTTAACTTACTAATACAAAGATCCACTGCCCTTCTGCAAATACACAAGTAATGTCTTTTTAACACCACTATGTATTTTTCTAAGTTAATTTGTCAGCTAACTTTTATCTCAAGCTTACAAAACTACTTGTCAAAATCTTCAAGTTTTGCTTTTCTTCCTGTAGATATCTTCATCACAATATAAAATCATAATTTAAAGAGGGAAAGTATGTGAAGTATTTGGCCATTTTCCTTTACCCTTCCAGGAAAAAAGAATCTGTGCCTAAGTTGCAAGAAAAATCTCTTCATTCTTCTGCAGAGGGTAAAAAACCATGATTTTTTTTCCTTTAATCAGTGGACTTTGAGGAAGCAGCAAAAGATTCTGCTGAATTTCCATTTGCAGGGACTTCCTCTCCCTCATCTTATTTTTCTCCTTCCAATTTCATTTTATAGACCAGAGAAACCAATGGTTGCTGTCATATCTCAATTCCTGATGTGACTTAGGTCTTACAGTGGAATCTCTGCCAGGCCTGGTGGGAGGAGAAGGAGGATTTGGGGGTAGCAGAGATGCATTCATCAAGCAGACAGCTGTCTTAAAGAAAGGTGCTGCCCTGGGATGTGTGGCCAACTCAAACATGTTGTCACCGAGTGTGAGCAGGAATCTGGGACTTTGTATTTATAATTTTACCAGACTTCAGAATCACATATATTCTATAATTTCCCGAGGAAGGTCTTGTGGTATGAGGTTTTAAGTGTAGCTTACAGATTTTAGAGCAAAAAAATGCTTCCTTATTAGAATTAAAATGGCTTTTTCTATTATCTAAGTAAAAAGAAAGGTTGTTGGTAACTGCAAATTAACTTTCAAGCACTGCACTAGACTTTAGCATTAAATTTCATGTAGGAGCTGTTCAGCATACTCGGGATTGATACCATTTTAAAGTTACCCATCATGTAAGAAAATTAAGAGCAACGTATGTTAGTAGGCTCTGAACATGGGAATTTCTTACCCTAATCTTGCTAGTGAATTGGATACAGGGTCAGCGTGTCAGAGTTGTCAACAATGCTACTCCTGCCTGCTCCAGACTTGTAGCAGGGGAGTAGGCAAGTCCCAGCTATTCACTGCCTCTGTCTCACGCACACCACCATCTCCAAAAAGCTGTAAACATTTTGCGTGGCTGGACGTCTATCCAGGCTTGCAGGATGAATTTGATTTCTACTACAAAATTATGAAGAAAGAAAGCCATAATATTGATACAGCCACAATACCACCACTATAAAGTATAAGGCCACCACTTAGGTATAAAAGAAAGTATTCACAAGCACTTCATAAGGATTTGACAAAAACAACTCCCAAGAAACTCTAGCAGAATTTGTAAGACAAAGTTGTTTGTGAATCAAAATGTCTGTCAGAGATATTGAACAGCCATATATGTTTCCTTTTGTGTTTACAACTCTCCTATTCACCACAACTTCAATTCTCAACTACAGATCCCTCTCCATCTGTGTAGTTTACCTGTCTGTAAGACAACAACCACTTTCTATAAATAAATGCTGGCAAGGTTGATTTTTACTGCATGTATATCTGGTTACTTCTGGAAAGCATTTTTTTATATACTACATAGGTTAGTATATCCCTTTAAAAATTTACTAGTCACATCTGCAGTTTGAATGTTTCTTTCTAAAAGACAAACCCAGGCCAAGCAAGACAAAGAATCTGCTGATACACACATGTCACTCCAAGAATTCTCCTGACAAAGTTCCCACACCCAATTTAATTACTTCCCTACTGTAAAAACACTTTCCATCTGCATTTATTGTAATAGTTTCAAATCCAAAACTAACAGACTATAAAGCTAGCTAAATAAATGAATGATATTGGCCTTAGGTCCCAAGCCAGGAGCTATTCTGTAAGGCTGTGTGTCTCCAGCATTCATTTTTATGCTGATGTTTCATTTTATGTGCAGTGTTTTCACTTAAGCCTTGTTTAGAGAAGAATTACCTTGCTCCAGGCTCTCAAGTGTGATGTGCCACACAGAGCCCTCTAGTGCTGCTCCAGCCCAAGGTCTGTCAGAGATCCCCCTCCAAGACCAAAGCCACATCATGACCCAGAATCTCACTTCAGGCTGGCAATCACTGCAAACACTCAGGTTAGGAACATTAATTTCAATTGTATCTGGTATATGCTCAAACTGAGGCTGCAGAGCTCAAACTGAAAAGTGTTTCTGTTTGGAAATGCACCTTAAAAATCAAAGTACCAGATTTAGCCTTCAGATTGACTATTTGTAACATGGGTTCCCTTGTGCACTTGAGAGAAAAAAAAGTTATTCCTCAGACTTAGTATGAAGAATTTAACTACAGCTTGTAAGAAATTTCCTAATGTGCAGAGATAAAAAAAGGTTTGTTGCAGTTTCTTTTCATCATACTTAGATGAAATTACATCAGACTATGGACTTAATCATTTTTAAAGGCTTGAGATATAACAGTCTAATTTGAGCAAGCACAACACTTAAAACTATGCACATATATGAGTGTTATGCTAAATTGGGATTCTCCGTGGTGTCAAAATATTCAGAGAGAGCTTGACCTTTATAGTAAATTTTAATCCAAAGCAGCAGCATAGCAGATACATTTTTCATTTAGAAGTTAGGAGTACTGAAGGGCAAAACATGCTTCCCTTGAAGTCCAGGTCAGAACTGCTACTGACAACACTGAAAGCATATTTGGACATTGAACTTTCAATTCGCATTCATCACTCACATTCATTCAGTTGTTATCAAACTAAATGAAAAAACCTATTGATAAGAGACATGAGGTAATCAAAGAAATTCAGATGGGGCACAGTGCGGCTCAAGCCACAGACACTACAACAACCTTGGATATTGCAGGTGACCCACACAGGATCCTGCTGCAATAATTAAGGAACATAGTTAAGACATAGTTAAGACATGGTTAAGGACAGGCTTGGGGAGCACATCTTGACTTATTTAGCTTTTGTAAGCTAATGACGATGTTAGCAGAATATCAGGTTTATTTTGTGGCTCTCCCTTCACAATTAAATCTTCTAATTTTTTGTGAAACTGAAATAATCTTCTAAACAGATGCAAGACAAAGATAAAAAGCACTGCAAACCACCAAAAATTGAAGAAAGCCATCCACCAGCTTACTAATCAACAGGAAGATGCACATCTAAAACAATTACTACTTCACTTGCTCAAAATTATCCATACACATGCATACATGTGCGAAACATGGAAGTTAAATCCATTTCCTTTTTCCCGTGTACATTAAATTAGAAACGACTGTGCTTGAGAAGAATGTATGGCTTCTTCCCAACTTATGAACACAGCATGTTTTTCACATGTGAAAACCAAGAGGTTTTGGTAAGAATTAATTTTCCCAAATAATTAATTTTTCCACACTGGAAACAAACTCTATTTTCAATGAACTTCAAGACTCAGGTATGCAGAAAAGGCATAATCGAAGAAAGTGACATTTGATTACACATATTTCCCTACACTATTTAATAGTTGGTTTTGGTTTTTTTAATAGGACAAGTCAGTGTTATGGCATCATGTAAACTCAACAACCTAGATGCTAGGCTGCACCTCTGACTGAGAAGAGGGGAAAAAACCCTTCCAGAGTGAAACCCACTAAAATCAACCCAACCATTCGTTCTTTGCAAATTGTGACTCCGGGGCTCTGGCGCTACGTATCCGCGGCACAGCTCCGCCCCACGCTCCGCCACCGCGCCGCAGTCAGTCGGCTTTGCCCTCCTGTACCATACCTGGGATTCTGCGGCTCTGAACCATCGGACTCTGGACACGGTTTCTTTACCTGCAAAAGCAAAGCAGGGCCAGTTACTCTCACTTGAAACACAACGACCTTGCTCTCAGTGCATGCACTCAGAGCAGAACTAAACGCGGATCCTGCTCCGCTCACCATGATCTCTATAAAATACTTCCCGCACTTTACAGCAGCAGTTTGCAGTTCTAAACAGTGTGTTTCATTATTATCCCGTGAACAGCTGCCAACTGCACTTCCCCAGGCTCCATTAGTATGTAAAATGTTCAGCTAAAATAGCTTGGGAGTAGTCTTAACTAAGAACAAAGAAACCAAAGAACCAGGTTCCCCACTTTGAAACGAGAAAGCCATGCTGTTCTCAGCTTGGCCAAGAAATGTTTTCCCAATTGATACTGCTTCTGTTCCTGCTAAAGCTCACAATAATAAACACCAGGTTCTGGGGGAAGGCACACGGTTAGTTAAATAACTCATACAATAATTTTCATTTTGTGAATCTGCTAACTGTATGTTAACTATATTTTCCTATTGCATCAATGAACACATACGCTGTTTTCACTTATGTTTACAGTATGTAAGTACAAGAAAGGTATTTCACCTTCCAATTTGATCTCCGCAGTACACTGCTGTAGGCTAATTGAAGGTGATAAAAATCCATCACTGTCAAATAAAAATAGAAAACTGTTCTCTTGCACACTTGGTATCTCCTTGGGATCTTCATTATTTCCAGGAAAAATTTAATTGTACCTTCTGGTAATCTAATTTGCCTGTATTTTCAGCAGAGGAAAAAACATTTTGCTCACTTGCATGCTAATGCAGAACCCAGGGCTCCGTGGGAGGTTTCAAAGCTCCATTTTTAAAGCCACCTAGAAATATCATAGTCACTTGGGCTGTCACTTGATGTGACAGACACAGTGCAAAAAACCTTCCCATTGCAACCATCAAGTGAAAATTTTTAGGAATATCTTGTATCAGAAACTCCTCTATACCTTTCTGCTACCTTAAAAGTATTTCAGTGAAAAAAATATTGGGACTATGACTCACTACTATTGAAGTTATTAACAAATGACAAAATACTCACCAACAGAAAAAATATTAGGCTAATGCTAAATATTTTCCCTAAATACCTCAACTGAATGCCACGCAACATCACTCATGTCTGAGTACAAGCATGATTCTACAGGTGGTAATTTTTATAATTCATTTGCATTGTATATACTGAAAAAAACAATATGTTCTCATGCATGGTTATTCTTAGAAATCAGTTTTCTGATTTCAGCAATAATGAAAATTTTCCCATAACAGCAACTTTAAATTGTGTTTATTATTGTAACAGGTGTTTCCTGAAACACTAAGAAAGTACCAAACACAAAGGAACTTCTAATTACATTCTGCTTCATTTTTACTACAAAACTTTTTCCTACCTATCCAGTTACTCAGTTTCATCCCCACTAATTTTCCTCCTCCTGGATTGTTTCTTCACTCTTCCTACTGTGCTAGTTCACGGACTTGGTGGTCACACTGTGCCACAGAGAGAGGCAGCTGCTCAGCACGAGACACAGTCGAGGCACACGCAAACCCAAACCTCACAGGCACTATTTCATAAACAGTCATTGGGTGCAAACATCATTGCTACAGTTTTATGTTCACTACAATGTTACTGAGGTAGCATAAGATCTGAAATACAATAAAACACTTCAGATATAAGCACATGATCAAGTACTGTGTGAAATGCCTTCAGTGTGCATTACATACAAACATGAGAAATATTTATTCAGATTACTGTACTATCATTATCACAGAAAACTGTTCAAAAAATATATTCAATATCATTTAAAGAAACTGAAATTACAACAGCCCTTCCATGAGAGGAAGTGCATACTTTCAGAAGCAGTTTGTCTCAACTGAGTTATAGAGGATTTGGCCAGAAAAATAATATTTTCATTTCACATATAAAATATAATTTAAAATAATTGAAAATATAATGTATTTAAAACTAAAAAGTATAAAATACAAACCCGATATAATTAAAATGAATTCAAAATATAAGTAAATCCCTAGTAGATATATAAAATAAACTGTAGTAGAGCCCCTTTTTCCATGTCCCTTTAGCATATACTCACTTCATGGATATTTTTGCTATCTCCTTGCTGTTAAATTTACTAGCATTTATATATTCTTTTCCAATTTCTTTGCTGTTCTGAGGTTGCCACCAGCAGCGTTGTCTGTCACATTTGCACTGGTGCTCAGATCTCACTCTCCAGGTCAGGAAAGCTCAACCACAGGCTTTAAGGACCTGCTGGAGAGTCTGACAGTCACCCCGCAAATCCCAAAACCCTGGTTTTGCAAAGTGATGGCATGTCCTGTGGTGGGCAACTACCAAAGATAGTTTAAACATGTACTAACACCATTCGAGCACTTTTAACACACACGATGCATCAAGACTCCCGGTTTTCCTGGGCAGGGATGCAAGGTGCAGTAACTGGCTACTCACAGATGAGTTGTCTTACCACTGCTCACACTACTGCTACTGCATCTTGCTTTGACCAACTTTACAAAGCATCAAAACATTTGAAAGATTATGCTTTATCTGTGTGGCAAACACTGAAAAAAAAACCAACTGAAAACCGACAACAAAAAAACAACTGATAAATTTTTGGTATAACTTAAAAGGTACTAGCAGAAAAGCCACTGACCAGTTGTATCACTTCCTGTGATAATAATAAACTTGGGGGAAAACTATGTGAGTAATATTTATTTAAGAATATTGCCGTGAAAGCAAAATACTTTTAAAAATAAGTATATTTCAGGTTTTCAGCTTGGCATATAGATGATGCAGTTCATCTCTGATCATCATCTGAAGAAACATGTGGCAGAAGCACACAGTATAGATTTGCCTTTTCCTCTGAGACTAAATGTAAACTTCATTGTGTATCTTTAGGTTCTCTCTTTAAGAGAAAAGATTTAATAAATAAAAATGTTATTTCTTACAGGAGGAACAGGCATGTGATTTTCTTTCAAGTGGCCATATGGAATGAACACCATTTCTCTTCAAGACTACTCAAGTAGCAAAACAAATTCTGTTATTCATAAAATTATGCCACCCTTGGAGGTGAACAGAAAATTACTGTGAAAACATCTGATCAAAGACTAAATATCATTTCCTTTGTCTTCAGCTGCACTGTTTTGCCTCTTAATCTGCCTTGCTGACTGTTTTCAAAATAATTAACTTTCACTAACACCACATTTATTTACATTCTCATGTGTTAAATGCTATAAAAAGAACCTTTTTCTTTACTCCTGCTCTGTTTTCCTTTCCCCCTCTCTCTGTTTACACAGGTTTTCTCACCATTTTAGTTAAATGCATGTTGAGAATCGTTCACAAGAGTAAGAAACCAATTTCAGTTTGAACTTTGTCGAACTGCACTGAACTCTCCTGCTCTGACAGCCTGCTACAAAATGTTTTAAAAGTTTCAGTTAAAAATCTTTAAATACAAATAGTTGTGAAAATATATTGTCCTCTTCATGTTTTAGAAGTCACACCATTGTGTGACTGCTGATTGACTTCAGCGCCTGAAAGTTTGGAGGCAGAATCCCAAAAACAAAAGGGGGCGGGGAGAGTTTAAGGTGTATCGATACCCCAAAATTATAATTTCTGTGAAGTGGTGGCCAGATTTATTTCAGTTTGTAAGATTCTGAAAATCCTGTTGTCACACAGGTGGTGGACGCCTGTTGCAGTCTGGCTCCTGAATTTCTGAAGACCCTATCTGCGTGAATATTCTCCATCTCAAAGGTGCTGGTGCAGAACAAGCCTTAGGATGACTTCTCCTGAGTGCCAGGAAAATCGCATGCCATCAGGGAATCTGCCATTACCAAAACTGTCCCTCTTTGCTTTGTCGGTTCCATCTCCCACTGCGCAGGTACCCAGGCAACACCCTGGAAGAGAAAAACCCTGTAGACTCAAATGCAGGGAGGAAGAGATGAAAAAAAAGGATAGGGAGAGGGAACAGCAACCGGGGGGCAAAAGAAGAACGGGCTCTCCACGGTGTCAAACCTAGGGGAGAGCAGAAGCCAGGTGAAAATAAATGTGATAGATGTAGGCGTAGGGTGCGGACAGTAGAAGAATACTGGGGCTGGCTGAGATGGGACACCACTGCACAGTTTGCTTTCCTCTCTTCTAGATTTGGGACTAATACCACAAACACAAGCCTGAGCACTCATCCCATACCTGTGAAATTCATTATAAAAGACATTAGTGACCAGTCTGCCCAGAGTAATGAACTAGTTCTGCTATTCCAGCTGTACTGACCACCTAATGAATGATCCAAGATAGGAAACTATACTTTGAACTTAGAAGATGGTGTACAAATTTTACATTTATGCAGAAAAATGAAAGTCACATTTGGTTCAAACTGGGGAAGAAAAACTCAACATTTTATACAATTTCTGCCTTTAACTCTGCCTTGGCTCATCAGATTTCAAATATGAACATTGCTAAAAGTGTCCAATACTATGAGGGCACTGTGGAAAAGAGATACATTTATTAGGCACTCAAGAACTTCAATAAAGGTATATGAGAAATATTTCCATGATAAAGGGTTTTTTATTAAGTAAAGGCTTTGGATGCTTTATGTTTAACAAAGACAGACTGAAGAACACAAAAAGAAAAATCTAACTACGCATTCACTGAAGAAAAGGACACCCCCTGGAAAGCCTAGTATGTCAGGTAATAAGATATGCACCATAATGCATAAGAGGCTGAATTTCCACAGGTCATATTAATTCTGGCATTTCCTTGCTTCTGATGTTTTTCTTTGCAACATTAACATCTTTTAACATGATTTTATTGGACCCCATTACACTAGATGTTAAACCATGAAATGGTCCTGCTCTATGAGGTGTTCTCACACACACACACACTGGTGGTATTAAACTCTTAATGCAACACAGGTGAGAAACCCCTTCTAACACTTACAGCTGAAAAATCCTGCCACATCAGCAGTAAATTATTCTGGCAATAATTCTGTTGAGCTCCCTCACCTACTGCATCAAATATGGTCTTGAGGATCTCCCCCAAATCAGCAGATGTGCAACAGGGCTGTGTAGAACCTGCCTTGTTTTGGGCCTGGAGGAAGCAGCTCTGCATGGTGGAGCTATGGAGGCTCTAACACCAAGGAGACAACAGTGAAGAAAGAAAAGTACTTTTTGCAGACCCAAGGACATCTCAAAGCACATCTGTATGCTTGCTCAGCCTGTGTGATTGCTCTGGTGTATGGGCAGAATAAGTGCACTCTACAGCCTCCCTGCAGCAAGCTGCTCCGGTGAAAGTTGACCCACCTCTACTCCCTGTCCAGGGAAGGGACTATGTCTGTAGAATGGCCCCAGGAGAGGATGGCACGTGCCTGGGAACAATTTGATGGAAATATATGAGAAGAATATGGCTCAGGATATTTGTGACACCACTATGAGAATCAATAGTAAAGAAAAGTAGTTCTCCTCAAACTTGTTTTAGATGATGCCTTTGACACTGTTTACATGAACTTTTATAACCATCTTGACAACAAAAACATTAACACAAACTGTCTATACAATGCCTGGCATAACAAAGCTTTCCTTTGCTACCATGACATCATTGCTACCACAAAACAAATAATGTCATTTGCTTGACCAACAAAAACAGGGCAAGGGCTCCCTTAAATATACAGTGCTGGGATTTAGTAACAAATTGTAGCCATGCAGAAAATATATATGCTTTCAAGGTGATTAAAAACACTCCACAACCAAACAATGTTATTAAGAATGAAGCAAGTTTTTGATGAATAACTTCAAATAATACTCCAACTATGTAGGTCCTGTGAAGACAAAATCTCAGCGAAGCTTCTGCAAAACCAAACAAATGCTGAAGTGACCTAGAGAGAGATCTGAAAAGAATTTTAAACAATCCCAAATTTTGAAGTGAATTTTTTCACAGCAATTCACTACCCTGCTATACTTCCACAAATCTCATAAGGATTTCACTTACTTAATCTAGTGATAATAACAAAATTATATAATATAAAATTTGTATTAAAATGCAACATTAAATGAAATTAAAATTTATATGAAAATGTAATACTATATAGTTACTCACCACCAAATTTTCATTAGGTTTCTGACTTAGTTAAAAACCCAAATACTGATGCTACTGTTGAGTGAAAGAACTTGAAGCAATGGAAAATTGACTTTTGCAATGGAACAATGAGGAAATATATGCTACAGTAATAAATTTAAAATTTACTATTAAAGGCGTGGGGTTTGGGGGGGGAGTTGTGTTTGGGGTTCTTTGTTTGTTTTTTGGTTTTGTGGGTTTTTTAAATTGAAGTCTATATGAACGAATCCAACTTTTCTGCTTATCACCTAAACTAGGTTTATCTGTTCAAGGGTCTCTTTTTTCTGAGTCATGAAATCTTTACACCATCAACTAGAATTGACAACTCTAATGAAAACAAGATTGAGGTTTGAATGTGCTGGGGTCTTTTCTCTTAATGAAAGTAAAGTGCAAATTATTTAAAAGTTTTGAGTACGAAAGCAGGCTGCTGATGCTGACCTCTGTATTTTAGGTAGCACAGTAGACCAGACTTCATATTTAAAGACACCAGCTATGCTTCCATGCCTCTGGGGAATAAGAACACCGTGGATACTGAGGGGGCTTACAGTATGTATGTAGCACAGTGCAAGCGTGAGAGCAAGGGATGGGAACTGGGGAAGTCACTGCTGTTCCACCATCACTTCTATTTTCCATGTGAACCTTTCCTAAGATTTGTTCATGTTTAGATGTATCATGGCTACCCTCCTGGCTCTTCCCAGAGTAATACAGTAGTAACTCTGGTCTGCAACACTATGAGGTGTACATCTAACTGTATTAAATACCTACAGTTTAGGCATCTAAATTGATTTAGGCTTCTCACTTTAGGCTTCCTTTACATCTAACAGCAAGATACAGATATATTTCACCTGACCTAGAGTAGTCATCTATTTCAGAGAGAGAGGAATTATGCCAAAATTGTGACTAATGGCTTCTGCTCTCAACTGCTGAAATGGACAAGTAGTTGGGAAACACTGAGGCAATGAAGTGGTGCTGCCCAAGAGAGGACAACAGCCTGTGTGTCTCATGACACCCTCCATGAAATCCTCTTTATCCACAACACTGCTTATAACAATTGAGAGAGATGGCTCCTGTGGAAGTTTCATGTTTTAGAGCCTCAGCTCCTTTGAACCAGTCACTGACTCTACTAATTTTAAGAAGGAGCTATGGCTTACAAAGCATATAATAATCTGTGCATGAACCAGGAACCAGCCTACAGACAGTGGAAGAAGCTGAACAGAGGTGCTGTGTTTCCTTTAGGTCTTATTTCACTAGGCTGGAATGATGAGCAGTGACACAGTAGAGCTCTTGCTGTGTGCGCAGTACATAGACATTAAAGTTAATGGGGATTTAATCAATCCAGGTAAATGCCTTTTTCATACTTTCAGTGCGACTGTAATGATCATTTCTTTTGGGCACACTGCACAGTCTTACCATTGACACAAGCCCTTGGGCTTCACATAAATCAGAAAGCTTTAGCCAATAAAAAACTGTGTTTCTATTGAGAAGTTTTAGAGAACAAAGGTGTCATTAAGGTGTATTTATGACATGAATTGATAAAATCTGAGACAACTTTAATTCCTCAATTTTCTCATTCATATGCTATCTTTAGGGACTGAGCATTCCTTCCTTGGTAATTTCTTGCTAGTGGAAGGGTTTCCTACGTGTTTGTTTTTGCAACATGACTAATGGGTTCACACAGTTCAGAGCTCTAAGCTTCTTTAAAAACTTTTATACCTGCAAACATTTTTAAAACACATTTTAAATTGCCTTTGGCACAAGTGCACTAAAAATACCAGAGGGTGTAGCAGTCAAGTCATAATTTAAGTGATTGGAACGTATAAAGTACTAACTTCTACATTTTGAAAAGCATTTATGCATTCACTGTGGGAAAAAACTGGAATTCTTTTTATCTTTTTGTTTGTTTGTTTACAATGAAAGAAGGAAATATGCCTTCCCTTAACTGCTGGGTCAGGCAGGGCAAATGCCCCACTACAATGGCACTTCTTGTTTCAGCCTGGGTTACCTAATAGCTCAGAGCTCACAGAATACTTCTTCCCTGCAGCTGGGAGGATAGGCCATCAGCCTGGCTGCCTGGAAAGGAAAGGAAAGGAAAG